>QRDG01001303.1:574688-720070 GCA_012064385.1 Puccinellia tenuiflora
CCACTAGATGCATATGCTACACATTACCCATCTATTGCTTGCACACAAAGATCTTTGAGTGTGTCTCCAAGTCCTGAAAATCAAAGGTGCAATTTATTTCAAACCAAGGCTATTGTTGGCCCTCAAATGCCATGCAAGGTTATCATTGATGGGGGGAGTTGCAGAAATTTAGCAAGCAAAGATTTATGTGCAAAGCTGAAACTGAAATATATTCCACACCCTCATCCATATTATATTCGGTGGTTGAGTGACAATGGAGAGATGAAGGTGAGCCACATGGTGCGTGTGGAATTTCAGATTGGACCATACAAGGATACTATTGAATGTGATGTGGTTCCTATGATGGTTTGCCACATGCTCTTGGGACGACCATGGCAATTTGATAGGAGTGCTATACATAATGGAAGAGCAAATACATATCAATTGAATTGGCATGGGAAGGACATTATTTTGAGGCCTATGACACCACAGCAAATTGTAAATGAGTCTCGTAAAAAACAGAAGTAAATCTTGAAAAGGAGAGTGAGAGAGTAGATAGACGAGGGAATAATATTTCTGTGAGTGAACATAGCACAACCAAGCCGAGTGGTAAAAATCAAGGTGAGGGAGTGAACCTACTATGCATGTTAGCCACCAAAGAGGATTTGAGAGAATTTAGTGAGGATCCTAGTTTAGTTCCTATTGTGTTGATGCACAAAGGCGAAATTTTGGTTTCTAACAACATGACCCCTATCTCTATTGGTGTTTCTAATGTGTTGCAGGAATTTGATGATGTGTTTTCGGAGGAGGTACCCGCAGGTTTGCCACCATTGCGTGGGATAGAACATCAAATTGATTTGATCCCGGGAGCTACATTGCCAAACCGAGCCCCTTATAAGACAAATCCCCAAGAGACGAAAGAAATTCAGAAACAAGTACAAGAGCTTCTTGATAAAGGGTACATTCAAATCAGCTTAAGCCCTTGTGCTGTTCCTGTTATTTTAGTTAATAAGAAAGATGGTACTTGGCGCATGTGCGTAGATTGTAGAGCAATTAACAACATCACTATTCGTTATCGTCATCCTATTCCACGATTGGAAGACATGCTAGATGAATTAAGTGGTGCTGCTGTTTTCTCTAAAATTGCTTTGCGTAGTGGTTATCATCAAATTAGGATGAAAGAGGGGGATGAGTGGAAAACAACCTTTAAAACGAAATTTGGTTTATATGAGTGGTTAGTAATGCCTTTTGGTTTAACTAATGCACCTAGTACTTTCATGAGATTAATGAACCATGTTTTGAGAAATTTTATTGGCAAGTTTGTGGTTGTGTACTTTGATGATAGCTTAATTTACAGCCGCAATGATTCTGAACATATTGATCATATTAGACAAGTTTTGCATTTGCTCCGTGAAAATAAACTTTATGGTAATCTTGCTAAGTGCACTTTTTGCAAAGATAAGGTCATATTTTTGGGATATGTTGTTTCTAATCATGGAATTGAAGTAGATAAAACTAAAATTGAAGCTATTAAAAATTGGCCGATTCCAATGACTGTTAGTCAATTACGAAGTTATCTTGGTCTTGCTGGTTTTTATAGACGTTTTGTGAAAGATTTTAGCACTCTTGCTGCACCTTTGAATGATCTTACTAAGAAGGGTGTTGAATTTGAATTGGGGGGGGGGGGGGGGGTAGCACAAGATATTGCATTTGATGAGATTAAAAAACGTTTGATTTCTGCACCATTGTTAATACTTCCTGATTTCAATAAGCAATTCGACATTGAGTGTGATGCTAGTGGTATTGGAATTGGAGGAGTGCTTATGCAAGAGAACAAACCCGTGGCATTTTTTTTGAGAAATTGAGTGGTGCCCAATTGAATTATTCTGTTTATGATAAAGAATTGTATGCGCTTGTTAGAGTTCTTGAGGTTTGGAAACATTATTTGTGGCCAAAAGAATTTATCATACATTCTGATCATGAGGCATTGAAATTTTTAAAGAGCCAATCTAGTCTTAATAAACGTCATGCAAAGTGGGTTGAATTCATTGAATCTTTCCTATACATAATTAAGTATAAGAAAGGCCAAGATAATGTGGTAGCTGATGCTTTGTCTAGGAAAAATATGCTTTTGACACAATTGGATGTGCAAGTTACTGGTTTGGAGAGTTTACGTGAATCTCCTGATTTTTCTATGCCTTTTGCTAAGTGTTCTTCGGTGAAAGCATGGGATAAATTCCATATTCACGATGGTTTTCTGTTTAGAGCTAACAAATTATGTGTGCCCGAGTCGTCCGTGCGTTTGCTATTGTTGCAGGAATCACATAGTGGTGGATTAATGGGACACTTTGGGCGTGAGAAAGCTTTACTAATGTTGGCTGATCACTTCTACTGGCCATGCATGAGGCGAGATGTGGACAGGTTTGTGAGGCGTTGCATCACTTGCAACAAGGCTAAATCAAAATTAAAGCCTCATGGTTTGTATACTCCTCTTCCTCCACCTACTACTCCATGGGAGGATATTAGTATGGGTTTTGTGCTAGGATTACCAAGCACACGAAGAGGACATGATTCTATATTTGTGGTAGTGGATAGATTCTCTAAAATGTCACACTTTATTGCATGCCACAAGAGCGACGATGCGTCGCATATTGCTAATCTATTTTTCAGGGACATAGTGAGATTACATGGCGTACCAAGGACTATTGTTTCTGATCGTGACGCGAAGTTTATGAGCTACTTTTGGAAGACGTTGTGGGGGAAGCTGGGGACAAAGCTGCTGTTTAGTACTACTTGTCACCCCCAAACTGATGGACAAACGGAGGTGGTGAATCGCACACTATCAACACTATTGCGAGCCATGATCAAGAAAAATCTGCGAGAGTGGGAGGATTGTTTACCGCATGTGGAGTTTGCTTATAACAGGGCGGTGCATTCCACTACTCAATTATGGCCGTTTGAGGTGGTGTATGGTTTCAAGCCCATCACACCACTTGATTTGCTGCCGCTGCCAATACAAGAGAGAGTAAACATGGAGGCATCGAAGCGTGCAGATTTTGTGAGGAAGATACATGAGAAGATCAAGCAAGCAATTGAGAAGAAAGGAAGATATGTTGTTGATCGTGTTAACAAGAAGCGCAAGGAGGTGATATTTCAGCCAGGAGACATGGGTTGGGTGCATTTTCGCAAAGACAGATTTCCCACGTTGCGCAAGTCCAAGTTGATGCCATGAGGAGCAGGACCATATAAAGTGCTTGCGAGGATCAATGATAACGCCTATTCAATTGATCTTCCTACAGATGAGTTTGGTGTTAGTAATTCATTTAATGTTGCTGATTTGACACCATACTTTGGAGATGACCTTGCTGCGTCGAGGACGACGCCTTTTCAAGGGGGGGGGGAGGATGA
This sequence comes from Puccinellia tenuiflora, assembly GCA_012064385.1. NCBI lineage: Eukaryota > Viridiplantae > Streptophyta > Magnoliopsida > Poales > Poaceae > Puccinellia > Puccinellia tenuiflora. The sequence continues at coordinate 578,076 of QRDG01001303.1, forward strand.
TGAGGACATCCCTAGCTCTTCTACACTTTCTCCAATTGAAGATGTTGCTGTTCAAGAGAAGCCCAATGAAGTGAGGATTGGACCAATGACAAGAGCAAGAGCCAAGTTATTAGAACAACAGGTGAACTCGCTCTTATTAGAATATGATGTTTGTGATTATGAGAATAGTATACTACCTAAGTCTATGCATTTATGTATGATCAGGTTTGTTGATAACACAAGCATTATTGGAGAAGAGGAGCAGTAAGGCATGGAGGACATGGAGGATCACATGAAGAACAAGAAGGAATGCATGGAGGATAAAATTCAGAACATCTACTACAAGTGCTCGAGGGAGGAGAGGGAGGCAGGAGCACAAGGAGAGAGGCATGAGGGTGGCGCACCACATCATGTTGAGGCGCCAAGGGTGGAGTCCTAATCACCCAAGGACAAGGACCTGCGAGTCCTATTAGGCCGAACCCATCATGGGTCGGTTTGTATCCCTTTAGGTTGAGTCCAACCCGAGTTGGTCTAGTTGGAGGGGAGCTTTGGCTGCTGGCCGCACCCCCTCCCCCTTATATACTCTAGTAGCTGCGAGTTATTAGGTTTAGACTACGTTAAACATAAACCCTAGAACCTCTAGATTGGATCGCGAGAAGCATTCATCTTGAAGTATAAACCTTTGCAAATTCTACGTGTTATCTGTTGTTCCATTGGGAATCAGAAGGTACAGGACCACTAGTAGTCGGTGGCTACTTGTGCAAGCGTGTGGAGTTGAGAATATCCAAGGGGTTGAGAGCCGTCGCATTGGCAACGGGGATTAGCCGGAGAGTTTTCAGTGAGACGCAAGTTATCAATCCATCATCTACCACGAGCTTATTGAGAGGATCGGGCCATCCCTTATCACAACATGTTGTCAAGTGTGGTCTTCTCTTCATGACGTGTTTCCAACCCTTTCTTCAAAGAAGTGGCTTGAGCCTTGAGCTCATTTATTTCCTCTACATGGTTAGTGACAACACAAGAGCTAGAGGAGATAGATGCATCATTGTTAGAGCAACAAGGCATAGAAAGTAATTCATCACAAGATGTACCAACATTGTGAGTGGATGAACTATGAGGACTAGCACAATGCAATATAGCATTTTTACTAGAGGTTGTGCCATTGTCCACATGAGGCTCACTAGATGTTAACTTGGTAGTGTTGGCCTCAAGAGCTAACCTTAGCCTAGCATGGGATGCTAGAAGATCCTCATTAGAGCTAGAGAGCTTTTCATGATTTTCTTCCAATTTTTTATACTTTCTAGTTAGCAACTCAAGTTGAGCCCTTGGCTCAACATTCTCCTTCAAAATAGATGTTTCACAAGAAATGGAGTTAGTAGGACAAGCATCATTAACATTAGACATGGAAGAAGACAACTTGACGAGCTCATCATTCAATCTAGCATTTTCCTTTTTAAACATTTTATATTTAGCATGAGCATGGTCACGTTATATAATGAGTTTAGCAATTATTTCATTATGAGATTCCTCAATAGATTCGAGTTTCTCTTGCTCTTCCTCAAGGGCATTCTCTAAAGATGCTTTTTCCATAGCATCCTCTCTTTCAATTCTACCTTTTTCTTCAAGGCTTGTTTCTAAAGCCTTAATAGTAAGCCCACGCTCCATAAGGGTGCTCATGATTTCATGGAGGTTCTCACAAGAAATTTTATTCTTTGAAAGAGCATTAAGAATCATTATACCTTTATTATGAAAGGATGCATCATTATCATTTTCTCCATCATTATTATTATCATCATCACTACTTGAAGATTTAGCCATAAGGCAAAGGATGTTTGATGAAGATGAACCATTAATTAAGTAACTACTCAAGTTCACATCTTGTTCCATAGATAATTGGGTTTCCTCTACATTATTAATAGAACAAGAATTAGAGGGAACACAAACATTTTTATCATGGCAACAAGGTAAAGCAAGCATATCATCATGAGATTTAGTTAAGCAACTATTACATGATATGCAAGGACTATCAACACTAGCATGTATGACATTTGGAGTGCTAGAAGAGTTTAAGTCCAATGATAGAACATTACAATAAGATAGAGATGAAGGATCATCAACAATGAGCTCACTATCATTATTGCATAACCTATCACTACTCACCATCACATTAGCTTGTGACTTACCACATTTTGGTGAAGTAGACGAAGATGAGAACTCATCACGGCCGGAGGTGGAGGGAGAACAATCATCCTCAATAGTCATGGACTTGCTGTATTTATCTTGAAGATTTGTCCACAATTCATGAGCGTTCCGAAGAGGCATGATTGACTCAAGAACTACATCGCTCAAAACACAAATAAGACCATTAGATGCTAGAGTATCGAGATAAGAGTTTTCCTCATCCTCTAAAGATAACTTTGGGAATCCTTTGGAGGAGAAAAACCCATATCTACAATTCTCTTTAGATTTGGGTCAATGTCCCTAAGAAGGTTACGAATGCGAATTTTCCATACATCATAATTTGTGCCATCGAATATAAAAGTGGGATCATGCACTAATTCTCTAAACGACATCTTTACTCTCTAGGTGGTAAAGCCTAATAATGAGAGCCCAAGCTCTGATACCAATTGAAAGGACAAGGATGTTGCCTAGAGGAGGGGGGGGGGGTGAATAGGCGATTTAAAACTTTTACGATTATGGCTTGATAAATGCGGAATAAAACTAGCGTTTAATTTATCAAGCACACAAAACCTAAAATATTAGGTTCACCTATGTGCACCAACAACTTATGGTAAGCAAGATAACAACAAGGTGATAGCAAGATATAATACTTCAAGCATGGCTATCACAATGTAAAGTGCATAAGTAAAGAGCTCGGGAATAGAAATAACCGAGGCACGCGGAGACGAGGATGTATTCCCGAGTTCCTGCTTGTTAAGGGAGTACGTCTCGTTGGAGGGGTGTGAGCTCGCCCCCACAGGCCTACTCAATGCCACAAAGGCCTCACCCTATTCTCCGATGAACCGCGCCACAAAAGTGAGGTTCACCTTCCACTATCGGAATCCTTCAAGGAGGAATCCGGAGCCTTTACAAAGTTTTTGAGGCACACACCCACAACTCAATCGGGGGCTCCCAAGTCACCACAACACCATCTAGGGTCCAAAGACCCAAGAGTAACAAGCTCTGAAACTTCACTTCCACGAATCTTCGTGGAGAGCACAAACCGATGTAACTAATGCAATGGCAAGAGCACAAGTGCTCAAATCCTTCACTCTCAAATTCCAACAAAGCAACAAAGCTTATGGGGGAATAAGAGAGGAAGAACAAAGAGGAGAACCACAAAAGAAATCCAAGAACTAGATCCACTAGGTTCCCCTCACTTAGAGGAGAGATTGATTGGTGGAAATGTAGATCTAGATCTCCTCTCACTTTCCCTCAAAGATATGCAAGAATCATGGGAGGGATTGAGAGAGGGGCAAGCTTTCCAAGGTCAACAATGGTGGGGGAGAGAGGGGAAAACGTCCTGGAAGAAGCTCTTAACCCTTGGGGAAGAAGGGGGCCTTTTATCGGTCCCCACGAAAAAGAGCTGTTGCAAACTTCTTACACCGGAGACTCCGGTCCTAGGCCGGAGACTCCGTGGTGCGGGTAGGGTCCCGATTTTCCACGGAATTGACCAAGAACGCGAAGGACGCGATGAACACCAAGAGAACGAAGAACACGGGAGGAAGTCTCAGATTGCAACCACAATACAACCTACCTTGATAAGCCCTTTTCCCTCACCGGTAGGGGCAACCGGACCAATAGAATCCCGAAGAGAGGCCGTGAGGTAGAATCTTCGGGAGAGATTGGTGAGTGCATGGTAGAATCATAAGAGTGAGAGACCCGTAGGTAGAATCACACTTGGGAGAGACTTTGCACAAAGAGGGGCCTTGTACTTCACCTAGATGAGATCTAGAGTGGCCATGTCAATGCACAAAGGGAAGGTAGGAGCAAGAGCTCTTAGCTTGGTCTAAATCTTAGTCTGACCTAGATCTTGGCGGAGTAGGGGATATTTATAGTCTAGCCACGAAGGGGTAGGTGGTCGGATAAGGTTACAAGGCTCAAAGGCCAAACTGTTCAGCCCGTGCCGGCAGTACCGCCCCCGGGCCGGTAGTACCGGGTGGCCGGTAGTACCGGCTCACTTCCGGGCCACTGCCGGACGTCTAACAGAGAGCATTTCCGACAGTTGGCCGGAAGTTGACCGGTAGTACTGCCCGGACGGTAGCACTGCTCCGAGGCCGGTAGTATCGGGTTTTCTTGGGACTTCTTCTCTTGATTGCTTTTCTCCGTGTGCCTTCTTCACTTGTGCTTCCTGTTGGTTAGCGGCTCGTTCATCATCTTGCCCAGGTCCTCCTCCCTCCTTGGCTTCCTTGTCCATGGAGCGGTTGACGTTGGGCTCGTACCTAGGAACACATAGCATATTCGCTTAAGGTAGCAAGCCATCCATTGAGAGATTGCATTGATGAAGGGATAGGAGTGAGTTCGCCTTAACTTGCATATCCTTGGCTCTTGATCTTGTGATTGGGACCGTAGGCGTGTCGTTCATGGTGTTGTCCACATGTGGGGCTACATCATCTCCCCCCCCCCTTCGGAAAGAGTCATCCTCAACTCGTCACCATCTTGATCACTAGGATAGCCGTCGAAAGGAGACAAGTCGGAGTCGTTGAATGTGTCATGTACCAAGTATTTGGAGGTTGGGATGTCGATCTTGTAGGCGTTGTCGTTGATGCGCTTGAGCACTTTGAAAGGGCCATCACCACGAGGAGCAAGCTTGGAATTTCTTTCATCCGGGAAGCGGTCTTTGCGAAGGTGTAGCCACACAAGGTCTCCTTCTTCGAATACCATGGGTTTCTTCAACTTGTTGATCTTGGCGGCGTGGCGGTTTTTGTGCATCTCTAAAGTATCTTGGGTGGACTCATGGAGTGTCTTCATGTAGTCGGCTCGCTTGTCGAAGTCCATGTTTGCCCACTCGAGGAGGGGAAGAGGGAGTGATGTAGGTTTGGCCCGATCTTCACTGATTTGGATGAACGAAAAGTAAGGAAGTGGAAGAACACGAAGAACACAACAAAGAACACAGTGAAGAACACACACAAAGGGGGATAACTCGTGAGGCCTAAGAGGGAGAATCACCCGGCAACAAACCCCCAACGGAGTAGTCTTCGGATCCCAAACCCCAAGTCAACAACACGCCAAATGAAACTGATTTCTCTTAACGGCCGGTCCACCGATCCAATAGAATCCGCTAGGGAAAGATTGGCTTGTTCTACTAGAATCACCACGGTGAGAGAGTAGCTACAAGAAGAGGTACATCATCCTCCACGGAGGAAACCCATGAAGGGAGGAGCCATGCTCTCAAGTCTCTAGTTCATTCGTGTCTATCCCTAGATCTGAGGGAGGAGGCCCTTTATATAGTCTAGCCACGAAGGGGTAAGTGGGTGGATAAGATACAAGGGAATATTCCCTGGATAGGCACGCAGGCCCGAGTGTACCGGTAGTACCGGTCCCAACCCGGCAGTTCTGGACGTCCAACAAAGAGCATTCCCGGAAGTCAGTCGGTAGTAGGCCGGTAGTACCGGTGGCGCGGTAGTGCCGGCCTTTGAGCGGTAGTTCCGCTCCCTGAAACTGCAGGCTCTCTTCTTCCTCCTCGTCCACGCGTATCCCTTAGTTGATTGGAGTCCATGGAGTTCCTTGCCACCCTTTGAAGTCCTTGGTGGCTTGCCATATGTTGGAGTGCTTGCCATGGTGATGTCGTTGGGTTGGGCTACATCATCTCCCCCTCCTTCAAAAAGCGTCGCCCTCGACGCTAGCACGTCATCACCATGTGAAGGAGGTAGATGGTTTGCCTTTGTGGTTGAAGTGGAAGTCACCATGCCACCATTTGGTCCTACACGCACCAAAGACCAAGCAAAACATGTGTGTGCATGATAGAGGAGCACATCATTGACGACATGTCCAAGTTTGTTCATACCACCATTAGGACAACACAAATATATGGAATGGAATACAAATGCAAGGTCAATGTGCAAGCAACTCGGCCGAACATCCTCAAAATGTGGGAACACAAAATCTCCAAGAAAAGTTGAGAAGGCTATGATACCTATCTCATTGTGAACCATATGATGTTCATTGCATTGAAAGCATCGGAAAGAGAAGTTTGTGAACCACACAAGATGAGAGAGGCTCTTATCATCGCCATCATAGGTGCAAACAAAGCAAAGAAAAGAGCAAGTTCTCATCGATTTTGTTCCAATGCCAATAAGACAACATCCAAAGGACTCATGACAAGGCATGCTCAAGATATCATTATGGTTGCAATCAAGCCAACGGAAAGAACAATTGTTCATCATACTTTTTGCAAAACATAAATCATCTACAAGGAAGATCAAGGGAGCATGAATGTCACAATGGAAAACAAAATCACTCACATGTTTGCACGCGAACCAAAGGAAAGAGCAATTGTTCAATTTGTTCGATGCAAAACATGGAAAAGGAAATAGAGGTGGAAAGGAGCCACAACTCTCATGGAAAATGCTCTCAAGAGCACTTTTTGTCAACTCATGCTCAATTGAGGTTGACATTATGAGTCGTGAGCCATTACACACGAAATTCCATAAAAATAAATTGTGTGCATGGTACATGAATGCATCATCCATTATGACGCATCTCTCCATTTGCACATCACCAAACACACCAAAATCAAAAGCAATGTATGACATATGTGGGTGGTCAATATGGAAAAGGAAGGGTAGATTCTCAACATGGCAAGAGGAACAATCTCCAAATTTTGAGAAAACTATGGGGGAATTCTCATAAGACATCATAGCAACATTATTGCAAACCAAGCATGTGAAAGAGAAATTGTTCAACTTCTTGGATGCAACAATGGGAGAAAATTTGAAAGTTTCATAACAAGGCATGTATATGGAAAGATCATCACAAATGGGTAATTCCGCATGATCAACATTGGTTTGAAACAAGGTATCACATGGGAATATAAAAGAAGCATATGTGACATCAAAAGGATCATCCATAGCATGCAAGCAATCACATGTCATCATGTCCACTAGTGGGATCATGGCATCATCAACACCCATATGCATACCTTTGTAGTCTCCCTCATGTGAAGTAGGTGTTGTGGTAGTAGGGGCCGCCATGTGGCCGACTTGTCCATCGTTATGTAGACATGGGGTGGCATCGCCTTCATCCTCCATGTACATTTTCTCCCTAAGAGGCGCCATCAAGTGGAAGCTTGGCGTCTCATCATCCATGGAACCTAGCACAACATGAGTAAACACACTAGAGGTAGAAGGTAAGTTGTTAGAAATCGAAATGGCCTCACTTGACCTATCAACTACCTCTCCCAACTCAAGTGGTGTATCACTCATTCTCTCAAAGTGGAAGCACTCAACCTCACATATGGTGGAGGCACTCAACTCACTATCACTCTCACTCAAGTGGGCTAGGTGGCTCTCATTCTCACATGGGATTGGTACCATCTCATCATTCAAGCACATATGGATATGCTCGATAGTCTCAACTCCATTCGCCTCCTCGGTTGAAGGGAAACTCCCATGCTCAACCTCTTCAACCTTGTCACCGTGTTGGTTACCATCTTGTAGTAGAGGGGGAAGTAGGCTCGTAGTTGTGTCACCACAAACTTTTCCTTTCTTTCTTTTCTCTTCAAGTAACCAATCATCAAATGATATGTAACATGACATTTTCAAAGAATTGTCTATGTCGGCCTTGAGCTTGGCCTCTCTTTCGTTGTGCGCGGCCTTCATCTTGTCGAGGTCGACCATGAACACGGTTAGGATTTCTGTTTGCTCCTTGGATAATGATCTACTCTTGGGCGCCCTTTTGGTCGAGGTGCGCGGAGGGGACTCCACATGATGTGTACTTGCCGCCAACTTGTGTGTGAAGTAGTTTCTTGATGGCGTGGCCTTGAGTAGCTTGAGTCCTCATTGTATCGTCGATGATGATCTTGGGTAGATGTACGACGGCGATGATCTCGACGTCCCTTGATGACGACTCATGTGCATAGGCACTTTGCATTTGCCGCCGTCTTGAGGGCGATGTAGCTTGACGTCGTGGAGGAGTGCGTGTCTCCATGTCCTCTAGGCAAAGATGCCTTGAGCTCCGTCTCCTTGTGTCATCCTCATGAGGCGCATAGCCTTGTCGAAGATCATGGAATGATGTGTGTGCTTGACGGCGGTGGCGCTCTTGAGTTGGTGGCCTTGAGGATCATCGAGGTGGGTACTCATCATCGGTATCGTCGTCAACATGGTGTGTAGAGCCTCGTTGAAGATCCTTGACGTTGCTTGACGGTTGGGTATGTGCGCGAGCACTTTGCATTTGGGCATAGTAGTCGATGTGCGGCTCCACCAAGCCATTGGAGTTGTAGTCGTAGTAGTGGTCCGCTATGGTGTTGATACTTGTGGGCTCAAAGTCGGTGTAGCTCTCCATGTCGTGGATGGTCGCGACATCATAGTCGTATTAGTGGTGGTGCTCCGCCATGTAGTCCATGCTCATGGAAGAGTTGTCGATGTCGTGCTCCACCATGTCATCCATGCTTGGCGCGCCGTAGTCGTTGTCGCTCATCATGTTCTTATCATCATGGCCTCCGTAGAATGCTCCGCTCTCATTAGACATGGTCAATCACAAGACAAGTGTATATATATGTGGAGTGGAAGTAACTAAGAAACCAACCTCACCTATTAGATAGTATTGGAACTAGTGGACCATGCCAAGAGAAACCGATACACAAGAATGCGGTGACTTGAGTTTCAAAGATCCAAAGGCAACTCCAAAACACACACGGCTTATAAGTGGATAGGTATGGTTTGTGGAAAGCAAATGTGACAACCGGAAACCATGATATTGTAAAGGCAAGTAGAGAACCACGATGACCACAAAGAAAATACAAGTCGATCTTAAAGGATATGAGTGAAGTTCATACAAACACACACTTTCGAAAAGTGGGACTCATGCAACCAAAAAATGAGCTAGTGAGGACCTAGCGAAGACTAAAGCTCAAGTGGCACAAGTACAAGAGAAACCAACTCGATTGCAATTTATTGGTGGGCTACAAGATTTGCACAAAGATACCACACCTATGAATTTTTCATCGAGCTTGCGTGACCTACATGAAATATGGCATTGAGGCTCTTTCTTTTATTCTTGCTTTTTTATTCTTTTTCTATTTCTCTTTTGCCGTTATTTTGCCTCTCATTTTGCTTGCCAACAAGAACTATATCAACTAGCGCATACAAGTTTGCTCGGAACACTACGAGGTTATCAAGTGTGCAAAGCCCAAGCAATCATAGATGAGCAAGTCTCAATAGGATAGATAGGTACAAATGGCTTGGCTAACAAGTGATGCAAGGTGGGAGAAGATTTGGGGATGTTATACCTTTTGTCGACAATCTTCAACCTTGAAGTGGAATGTCCCTTCCTTGATCACGAAAATTAGTGGCAATACATGATGGATCAACCACTGTGGTGATGTAGAGCTTGTCGATAGCTTCGATTAGAGATGAAAATCACCAAAAACGGAGTCCGAATGTGAAAGTTATGGCCAAAACCGTGAAGCAGTTTTTTTACTCGGGAAGGGGTGCGGAAGTACCGCCCCGAACCTGGTAGTACCGGAAATTCTGGTAGTTCCGCCCCAAATCCGGTAGTATCGGACCTCTAACAGAAGCAAAATTCGGAAGTAGCCCGGAAGTAGCCCGGAAAACACGGGTTTTCTCAAATTTGAGCCCGGGACGACTTTGCACGTGATTTTGGGCGGAAAATAGCAACTTTAAGCACCAAATCGGAGGGGAAAATGGTGGAATTAGGCCATGGGAACACAAAGGGAGGTAGATCAATAAGTATAGCAACGGATCTATGGATCAAAACCTAACAAAACACACTCAAATCTCAGATCGGTCCAAAAGCAAATGGGGCTATTTTTGGTGGAAATTTTCGAAATTGGCAAAATCAAAGAAAAATTTGGGGGAATTGGGGGGAAACAAAGGTCAAATCCGTGGCAACCTTGAGCTCTGATACCATATGATGTAGGTTTTGCCCGATCTTCACGGATTTGGACGAACGAAAGGGAGGAAGTGGATGAACACGAAGAACGCAACGAAGAACACGGTGAAGAACACACACAAAATCACCCGGCAACAAACCCCCAACGGAGTAGCCTCCGGATCCCAAAACCCAAGTCAACAACACGCCAAATGAAACCGATTTCTCTTACCGGCCGGTCCACTGATCCAATAGAATCCGCTAGGGAAAGATTGGCTTGTTCTACTAGAATCACGACGGTGAGTGTGTAGCTACAAGAAGAGGTACATCGTCCTCCACGGAGGAAACCCATCAAGGGAGGAGCCATGCTCTCAAGTCTCTAGTTCATTCTTGTCTATCCCTAGATCTGAGGGAGGAGGCCCTTTATATAGTCAAGCCACGAAGGGGTAAGTGGGTGGATAAGATACAAGGGAATATTCCCTGGATAGGCACGCATGCCCGAGTGCACCGGTAGTACCGGTCGTGGGGTGGTAGTACCGGCCGACCGGTTGTACCGGTCCCAACCCGGCAGTTCCGGACGTCCAACAGAGAGAGTTCCCGGAAGTCGGTCGGTAGTAGGCCGGTAGTACCGGTAGCGCGGTAGTACCTGCCTTGGAGCGGTAGTTCTGCTCCCTGAAGCTGCAGGCTCTCTTCTTCCTCCTCGTCCACGCGTATCCCTTAGTTGATTGGAGTCCATGGAGTTCCTTGCCACCCTTTGAAGTCCTTGGTGGCTTGTTGTATGTTGGAGTGCCTGCCATGGTGATGTCGTTGGGTTGGGCTACATCAGGGAGGATGTATAGGGCGGTGTTGGGGTTGAACCCATAGAGAACCTCAAACGGGCTCCGCTTGGTCGCATGGTGCGTGGCACGGTTGTAGGCGAACTCAGCGTGCGGTATGCATTCCTCCCAACCCTTGAGGTTTGGCTTGATTAAGGCGCGAAGGAGAGTTGATAGGCTTCAATTCACCACCTCGGTTTGGCCATCGGTTTGTGGGTGGTAAGCGGTGGAGAAGAGGAGCTTGACTCCTAGCTTGGCCATCAATGCCTTCCAAAAGTAGCTTGTGAACTTGACATCTTGTTCTGAAACAATGTCAGTCCATGGAGCATATGGAATGGGAAGTGGAATATAAAGACCATGAGGGTTGGACGTAGACTTAGCTTTGAGACATGTTGGGCATCGAAGCAAAAGGCGTTCCACGTCTCGCTTCATTCGTGGCCACTAGTAATGTGTTGACAGCATTGCATAGGTCTTGTCCCGTCCAAAATGTCCCATGAGGCCGCCGACATGTAATTCCTTCAAAAGCAACAAGTAAAGCGAAGACTCGGGGATACAAAGTTTGTTAGCTTTAAACAAGAAACCCTTGTGCAAATAGAAATCATCAAAACCTTTGTCATATGAGCACTTGGCAAAAATAGGAACAAATGTAGGGTCGGAGGCATAGAGGTCCTTTATCTCATCAAGGCCTAAAACATTGATTTCAAGTTTGGCAAGTAAGATCATCTTGCGGGAAAGAGCATCCGCGACTATATTGTCCTTGCCTTTCTTGCATTTCATGACGTAGGGAAAAGACTCAATGAATTCCACCCATTTTGCATGCCTTTTGTTCAAATTGGCTTGGGTTTTCAAATATTTCAAGGATTCGTGATCGGAATGGATAACGAACTCTTTTGGCCAAAGGTAGTGTTGCCAAACTTCCAAAACACAGACTAAGGCATATAGTTCCTTGTCTTAAATTGGGAATTTGGCGCTCAATCTCCTTTGTCTCCTCGGGGTTGGTGCGGTATTCGATGGATATGCTTTGCTATGGTGGGACGGTCTTGTGAGTGCTAGGCGTGAAGCAAATGATGTACCAATTTTATCTTGGCAAGAGATGAAGGCGGAGATGCGTCATCGTTTTGTTCCTCGCAATTACCTCCGTTCTTTATATGATAAGTTGCAGAATTTGAAGCAAGGCGCCAAGTCCGTTGATGAGTACTACAAGAAGATGGAGATGATCATGCAGCGTGCTAAGGTGCGAGAAGAACCTGAACAAACAATGCAGCGTTTCCTTTCAGGTTTGAGCTTTAACATCAAGAGAATTGTGCGCCGTCATCAATATGGCGATGTACAAGATTTGTTGCATCAAGCACGTGAAGCTGAGTTATAGTTGGCCGAAGATGCCAAATATGCGCCTCGTTCGTCCTATGGGCGAGGTAGTGTTTCATCACGAGCGACACCTAGTGTGGTGCCGTCTAGTCCTGTTCCTAGTTTCCGTGGTGCTGCTCCTTCCAAGTCAGCTTCGGTTGCTCTTAATGCCAAGCCATCACCACAACCTGCTGCAAGTGCTGCGGGCTCTTCCAATTCGACAGCTCGTACACGTGATATGAACTGTCATACGTGTAGAGGCAAGGGTCACTTCAAGCGTGAGTGTTCAAACAAGAAGGTCATGTTGATTAATGAGGAGACCGGTGAGTATGAGAGTGGTGATGAGATTGATCCAAATGCTGAGTTTGAGGAGGACAATGCAGATGAGTTGTATTATGCGGATACCGAGCGTTTACCATCTATTGTGTGCACGCCTAAGGTGCTGAGTGTGGCCCCTAGTTCTTCGGAGCAGCGATGCAATTTGTTTCAAACAAGGGCTGCAATTGGCAATGGACGTTCTTGCAAGGTAATCATTGATGGTGGCAGCAGCCGCAATTTAGCTAGCAAAGAGCTCTGTCAAAAACTGAATCTGAAATACTTGCCACATCCTCATCCTTATTTTATTCAGTGGCTAAGTGAAAGTGGGGAGATGAAGGTTAATCACATGGTACAAGTTGAGTTTCAGATTGGGCCTTACAAGGATATCGTGGAGTTTGACGTGGTTCCAATGACCGTTTGTCACTTGTTGTTGGGACGTCCTTGGCAGTTTGATAGAGATGTGCGCCACAATGGGAGAACAAATACCTATCTGCTCAATTGGCATGGCAAGGAGGTGATGTTGCGGCCTATGACACCTCAAGAGATAGTAAATGAATCTCGCCAAAAAGTGGAAGTACCCATGAGACTGAGCGTGAGGATAAGCTAGGCGAGAGACTCCACCTTTGGTGAGCGAGGGCCACAAGCCAAATTTGAGTGGTAAAAAGAAAAGTGAGGGACAGAACAAAATAGTAATGTTAGCCACCAAATCTGATTTGAGAGAGTTTCGTGAGGATCCCACTCTAGTACCTCTTGTGTGCAAGGGGGAAATTCTTGTTTCTAACGACATGACACCTCTCTCTATTGGTGTTTCTAATGTTTTGCAGGATTTTGGTGACGTTTTTCCGGAGGAAGTGCTCACTGGTTTGCCTCCATTGCGGGGTATTGAACATCAAATTGACTTGATTCCCGGAGCAACACTTCCAAACCGAGCTCCCTATAGGACCAACCCGGAGGAGACAAAGGAGATACAGCGACAAGTTCAAGAGCTTCTTGACAAAGGGTTTATTCATGTGAGCTTAAGTCCTTGTGTTGTTCCTGTTATTTTGGTTCCTAAGAAAGATGGTACTTGGCGCATGTGCGTAGATTGTAGAGCAATAAATAACATCACTATTCGTTATAGACACCCTATTCCCCGTTTGGATGACATGTTAGACGAATTAAGTGGTGCTGTTATTTTCTCTAAAATTGATTTGCGTAGTGGTTATCATCAAATTAGGATGAAAGAAGGAGATGAATGGAATACTACCTTTAAAACAAAATTCAGTTTATATGAGTGGTTAGTGATGCCTTTTGGGTTAACTAATGCACCTAGTACTTTCATGAGATTGATGAATCATGTTTTGAGGCATTTTATTGGTAAATTTGTGGTAGTCTATTTTGATGATATATTGATTTACAGCTGCAATGAATATGAACATACTGATCATATTAGACAAGTTTTGCAAGTGTTGCGTGATAATAAGTTGTATTGTAATCTTGCTAAATGCACTTTTTGCAAAGATAAGGTCATATTTCTGGGTTTTGTTGTTTCTACGCATGGAGTTGAGGTTGATGAATCTAAAATTGAAGCAATTAAAAATTGGCCTATTCCCATGAATATTAGTCAGATAAGAAGCTTTCTTGGTCTTGCGGGATTTTATAGATGTTTTGTGAAAGACTTCAGTTCTATTGTTACACCTTTGAATGATTTAACTAAAAAAGGTGTTGAGTTTGTTTGGGGCGCAACCCAAGATGCCGCTTTTGATGAGCTGAAACGTCGTTTAATTTCTGCACCTTTGCTTATGCTTCCTGATTTCAATAAGCAATTTGATATTGAATGTGATGCTAGTGGCATTGGAATAGGAGGTGTGTTGATGCAAGAGGGTAAACCGATTGCATATTTTTCGGAGAAATTAAATGGTGCCCAATTGAACTATCCTGTTTATGATAAAGAATTGTATGCACTTGTTCGTGTTCTTGAGGTTTGGCAACATTATTTGTGGCCAAAAGAATTTATCATACATTCTGATCATGAAGCTTTGAAGTATTTGAAGTGCCAATCTAACTTGAATAAACGTCATGCTAAATGGGTTGAGTTTATTGAATCCTTCCCATACATTATTAAGTATAAGAAAGGCAAAGATAACGTGGTTGCTGATGCACTATCTAGGAAAAGCATGCTTTTGACACATTTAGATGTTCAAGTTCCTGGTTTAGAGAGTTTGCGTGATTTGTATGCAAATGATACTGATTTTTCCATGCCTTTTGCTAAGTGTTCTGCTGTGAAAGCTTGGGAAAAATACCATATGCATGATGGATACTTGTTTAGAGCTAACAAATTATGTGTGCCAGAATCGTCCATGCGTTTGTTGTTGTTGCAGGAATCTCATGGTGGCGGTTTGATGGGACACTTTGGGCGTGAGAAGACGTTACTGATGTTGGCTGATCACTTTTATTGGCCAAGGATGAGGCGGGATGTGACAGGTTTGTTAAGCGTTGCATCACTTGCAACAAGGCAAAGTCCAAGTTGAAGCCTCATGGTTTGTATACTCCTCTTCCTGCACCTACAACTCCATGGGAGGACATAAGCATGGATTTTGTGTTAGGATTGCCTAGAACCAGGAGAGGACATGATTCTATTTTTGTGGTAGTGGATCGTTTTTCTAAGATGTCACACTTTATTGCCTGCCACAAAAGCGACGATGCGTCGCATATTGCTAATCTGTTTTTCAGGGACATCGTTCGCTTACATGGAGTACCCAAGACGATTGTTTCTGATCGAGACGTCAAGTTCATGAGCTATTTTTGGAAGACACTTTGGGGCAAGCTGGGAATGAAGCTGCTGTTTAGTACCACTTGTCATCCACAAACTGATGGCCAAACGGAGGTGGTGATGAAGGGGTCGCAGCATAGAAAACAAAAAAAATTCCTACACAACAAACGGAACAAACCCCAAGGATCTAGATCTACTAGATGAAGATAGCGAAGGTAAGATCCAATCTCTTACCCTTGAAGATCGAACAAACGCGTTTTGTCGGGTGTAGGGGTTGGCTAGTCGATCCCCGCAACTAGACTCGTCTAGTCGCGAGGAGATGTATTATCCTCGAGATCCAATCCGATGAAGTGCAGCAACGGGCAGCACCTCCGCGGTATCCACACGTACAGCTCGATGAAGACGTCTACTCCTTGATCCCGCAAGCGAGGTAGACGTGGCCTTGATGATCTCAGCAGCACGACGGTGTGGTGGTGATGATGACGATCTCCACTAGCAGGGCTTCGCCAAGCCAAGCAAGAGGAGAGGGAGAGAAAGAGGTGGCGCAGCACCCTAGGGTTAGGGTGGTGCGGCAGCTCGAGGTGGAGGTAGTGGTGGTGCAACCCCTAGGGCAAGGGGGTGTGGCTAGGGTTTAGGGTGGAGGAGATGGTGCGGCTTGGGGTGCTTGGGGTGGCAGCCTATGTGGTGTGCCGCACCCCTCCCCTCCCCCCCTTAAATAGGTGGCCGGCTAGGGTTAGGGTAGGGGCCGGCCAGCCCCCTTTGCCTTGGCCCCCAAGTCGAGTTCCAAATGGACTCGGGTTTGGGCCTTTCCTAAAGGAAAAGGGGCCTAACTCCTAGTCCAACTAGGAGTAGGACTCCCACCCCTTTTGCCTAGCCGAATTGGCCCATGTGGGCCTAGGTGGTGCGGCACACCCATGTGGTGGCTGCACCCCCTTTGCCCATGTGGGCCCCCATACAATATGTGGGTCCCACTTCTAGACCCCTCTAGAACATTTCGGAACCTTCCGGTACCCTATACAAATTTCTCGGAACCTTTCCGATACCTCCGGAAACCACATTCCTTATATGAATCTTATTCTCCGGACTCCTCCGGAACTCCTCGTGACATCCGTGATCTTATCCGGGACTCCGAATCACCATTCGTTCATTTCATCATTTAATTCATCGTAAAACCTAATTTCATCGGAGCGTTAAGTGTGTGACCCTACGGTTCGGGAATGCATAGACATGATCATATCAATAATTAATAGCGGGACCGGGATGCCCATATTAATTCCTACACACTCAACGAAACTCTTTTCTCGATTGAACCACGATGCCGGAGATTCAATTAATCTCATATACGATTCCCTTTGTCTCACAATATTTTACTTGCCCGAGATTTAATCGTTGACATCCCCATGTCTAGTTTAATCTCGTTACCGGCAAGTTCTCTTTACTCGTCCATAATATAGGATCTCCGTGATTACATCCTAATCACTTGTCTGCAGACTTTTGATGCTATATTATCGAGAAGGCCTGGAGATATCTTCTCCGTCACATGGAGGGACAAATCCCACTCTTGATTCATATCACCCAACAACCCACCATCGGAGATACCTGAAAGCCACCTTTATAATCACCTAGTTACGAAGTGACGTTTGATGTCCACAAAGTATTCCTCCGGTGAACGGGAGTGATATAATCTCATGGTCTAAGGAAACTATATTTGGCATATTAAAAGTGTTGACAACAAAACTTTTGTGACACGATTAATTGCAACTCTTTATTATTTGGGTCATGTCCATCAAGTCATTCGCCCAATGACGTGACTCCGTTATCAAGTGACTATAACAAGTCCATAGTTAGGAAACTCTAACTATCTCTTGATCAACGAACTAGTCCTGTAGAGGCTCACTAGGGACTCCTGGTGTTTATATTCCACACATGTATTATGTTTCCATTTAATACAATTATAGCATGGATAATAAACTATTATCATAAACATGAATATGCTAATAAACCATTCTATTATTGCTTCTAGGGCATATTCCCAACAGTCTCCCACTTCCACTAGAGTCAATAATCTAGTTTACATTTTTCTCGATCCAACACTCATGGAGTCTCACTCATGAAGTCTCAGTGCTTGATCATGTTTGCTTGTGGAAGAGGTTCTGTCCGTGCTCTGTACTATGCAGCTCTTTATGTCTTTTGCAAAATTGCAACTGTCACCTAATTTGACATTACTTTATCATCACATGATAAACTTCCTATCATCCCATGATAAAATTCATTATCATATAATGAGTATAATATGTTTGGTTATAGAGTGAGATGCTTGTATCCCTTTATGCCTACATGACGTATGATCAGTTAAAAGGACTTTCACATAGCATGTGCATCCGGAACTCACTCAATCTTGAAACAACCTTTCTCAAACCAAAATATTATATCTTATTTTAATCCTTGAATTAATCATATACTCCTATATGTTGTAGACTTAACAAATCGACAGTGTACCATGTCACTTCGATATTTCCGATCATGCTTGCGCTGCGCTACTCTGACTTTAAGAGATCTCCAATTTAGTTTGGTTTTATGACTTCAACCAAGTCTACCACTTTCTAAATTCATCTCAACTTCATGAAAAATGACTCCTCATTTAACATGTTCTTCCAACTAAGAACTTGGGTCACATATCGTCAAATACAAAACTCATGGTTCTTATATGTTTAGACCTATGAACCATTCATAGTGAATACCAACATATCCTCCAACCATCAATTTTGTATTGAGTTATCAACTCAATGTTTCACCTATTCCTTACAAGCAGATGAACCTTTCTCCTCTTGTTTTATTTTTGAACTCCTTCAAAACTTACTTAGGTTAAAACATCCTGACATAATGTTTATCAAACATATCTATCCACCATAGATACATCCATCTCTATGGATATTTGACATTCAAACTAACTTCACAAGTTATGCATTGGTCCATGACAATATTTACAACATTTATGAAATCTCCATTTTACTCAAACAAGATGTTGTAAACCCCCACTCAAATATACACCATACACATATTAAATTGTGAAACCACTTTGGCTCCCACTCAGAAATATGTTATCTCTATATTTGACCATGATTAAACAACTCCCACTCAAACATATGTCTCCACATATTTTGATCATGGAAAATAGTTTCTGCTCTAACTTAATATATGTCACCACATATGTTAATTAGATCCCACTTAGTTTCTTATGCACTTTCTCGATACTTTGGACTCCTCCAAAATACTTGATTAACCATTAAAATTCGAGAACTCATATACGAAATACTTGTACTTTGCTAGCATCAATCCTCTTGACATTAAGCACAACTACACCATGTAGTTAACAACATTGAATCTGTTTAAAGAGATTTACCTCTTGTGCTTCTGTTCAGCAAGTTTTATTTATTCCTTCCAAACCCTTTTGAAGAATAAATATGTGAAACACTGTTTTCACAAAATCAAGTAACAATTACTTTGTGATTTAAACTTAACATAGGATGACTCTAAGTCACTTTCGTATTTTAAAGTTTCTATTTCTTCCTTTTGTAGTTTCGCAGGTATGTCTTGTTTCTCAAACATGACAAGTAAATCATGAATATTATTTTGTAACATGACAAAATTCATATTCTTGAATCCTACTTCTCTTTTAGACAAGCTAAACCAAAATTCAATGATCACCATCATTAAATTCTTTTATGTGTCAAGTTTTAACCAACATAGCACTTTACACATGTGCCACTTGATACATAAACATACAAGGTTTTAGCTTTCTCAATTTATTCCAACAATTCTTTTATCCATGAAACCATTTCACGATAAAAAAACCACTAAAATACTTGACACACCCAAACAAATTGGTTTGTCCCTTTTAGTCTCATATTGTGGAATCTCTATTCATAATCTCATATGAATATTCTACAAAACTCCATTTGCTAAAGTTTCTAATTATCCCATAATTACTGAAACCACTGTTTCACATAACTCATATGCGAAATGCAAATCATTAAATATATCCTTTATTTCTCAAACGGAGTGTTTATCAAAAATAAATCTAAATGATACAAATAAAACCTTAAATTTAAATCCCATTTCTATGACCACATAATATCAAAATATAATGTGACTACAATACTTTAGGGCGCATCAAAACACTTTTGAATAAACTCTAAATATTGCAATTTGCGATAACACTTGTCACAAGTCTGCATACTAAACAATAACTCAAATATTTCGTCCCTTTTGATCAAATCGAAAAGACTCAATTATCTTGTTAAATTAATATCCTTTACTTCCATGGTCTCATCATAACTTGAATAAATACGCCTATTTACTCATTCATGAAGAAGCACACAAAATAATGATGTTTCTTATTCACTGAAAAATTCAACCAACACTTGTGCTTATTTTCAGCTACTCATGGCATTTTCAGAAAATGGCATTTTTAATCATACTACTTAGTGATGCGCATCCAAATGCTCCTCAACACTATAGCACAATTAAAACAAACCTCATCATCAAGTATTGGACATTTTAGCATGTTTCATATTTTATAAATGTTTAGCTAATTATCGTTTAAATCAAACAAAGGACAATAATCTCATAATCGAAACGTGATCACCAAAAAGGATTACTCATGAAAATAAAACAACCACTTGTCTTTAACATGAATGACCGTCTCACAAATCGAGACATACTAATTTAAAGATCACACTTAATTCGATTACAAAACTTATTCAAATCCTCTAATTTAAAATGATAAATGTAGAAGTAGAACATCACTAGCATCAACTCCTTGATTGCCATCTTTCTGTGAAATCCACTCAGTCCCTCCATGCACTTCTCAAACAGCAGGCCCTGTTTTCACAAAACAGCACAAGTATCAAATACTTAGCTCACCACAAGTGTAAATGGGACATTAAACATTTATAACTTGTATATCAAAATATACCTTCTGCATTGACTACTTCTCCTGATATGGGCTCTACTTTGACATGACGCAGCCGAGACACAAACTCATAGAAGGTGATCGAATCTCCGTTCATGACATAGTCTCTGACATAATTCTTGAAGCTGGGAGGAAGCGGGCGCAACACCCCATCTATCGCCAATTTGTCAGTCATCTCGTAGTTCCAAACATCCACCAGAGTATAATACAGTCTATGCATCTTACTCAGGTGTTGTTCCAAGCAAGTGTTTTCTTCCATCTTAGTTGAAAGAAATTCATCCAGAACCTCGAACCTTGCAACTCTAACTTGCGCTATGAACCTACTCTTAAGCTCATTGACAATCTCCATTGCGCTCAAGTTCTCAAATTGGTTGCCAAGGTTTATGTTCATGAAGGTGCGCACCAACCACTGGACTTTCAAGTAGATGGTCTGTTGCTCGTACCATTCCATGTACCCTTCATAGTCTGCAGTAATATCTGGGCATTCCTCTAAAGGTTCATCTATCACGTAGAGCTCATGATTTTCATAAAGGGTTTCTCTCAGATGCATGTACCAAGTAGCAAAGTTTTCCCCATCCATACGCAGCTCCTCAGAAAGGAACATCTTTTCGTAGTCATCCATGATCTACAAGGATTTTGCAAAGACATTTTCTTAGGACATTTGTTTATGATAATTTTAGTTCATATTAATTAAATTACTACATGAACTCCCACTAAACTTAACATCTCTCTGGTTGTTTACTGACACACGATCCAAATCCACTACACCACAACCGATCATCATGTGAGATGATGTAGCTTCAATGGTGAACAACTCAGTGTTGATCATATCATTCATATGACTCGTGTTTAACCTTTCGGTTCCGTGTTCCCGAGGCCATGTCTGTACATGCTAGGCTCGTCAAGATCTATCGTAGTATTTCATGCATGTGTAAACTGGCTTACACCCGTTGTATGTGGACGTTGAATCTATCACACCCGATCATCACGTGGTGCTTCAAAACGACGAACTTTCGCAACGGTGCATACTAGGGGAGAACACTTAATTATCTTGATATTAACGTGAGAGATCACCTTATCATGCTACCGTCACGATCACATCTAAG
Organism: Puccinellia tenuiflora; assembly: GCA_012064385.1. Taxonomy (NCBI): domain Eukaryota; kingdom Viridiplantae; phylum Streptophyta; class Magnoliopsida; order Poales; family Poaceae; genus Puccinellia; species Puccinellia tenuiflora. Next base: position 599,418 of record QRDG01001303.1, read on the forward strand.
CAAGCAATAAGGTGCATAAAAGGATTAACATCACATGCAATTCAAAAATTGTGATATGATATGGCCTTTCTTCCTGTGCTTTTGATCTCCATCTCCAAAGCACCGGCATAATCTCCATCTCCGGCATGATCTCCATCATTGTGGCGCCATCACCATGGTTGTCCACCAACTATTGTAACTACTAATATTGCTACTCTTAGCGATAAAGTAAAACAATTACATGGTGATTCAATGACACGCAGGTCACATAAAATAATAGACAACCATATGGCTCCTGCCGGTTGCCGTACTCGTCGACATGCAAGTCGCGAAATATTACAAACATGATCATTGCATACATTATCAAAAATCACACATTGGCCATACCACATCACATGACCCCCTACAAAAACAAGTTAGACGTCATCTACTTTGTTTATGCAATTTTTACGTGGCTTGGGTCAACGAGATAGAACCGTTCTAATCTACGCAAAAACCACAACGGTGATATAATAGTTGCTTATTTACTCATCCTTTTGAAAGGCCTTCCATTGAAAATTGCACCCTCACTAAAGCAAGAGAAACAGACACCCGCCAGCCACTTATGCAAAACAAGTTGCATGTGAGTTGTGGAACCGGTCTCTCGTGCGTGGACGAGTAAGGTTGGTCCGGGCCGCTTCAATCTCACAATACCGCAAAGATGCAAAGTGCACACTAGAAGGTAGCAACATAAAATATCAACGCCCACAACTCCTTGTGTTCTAATGGCACCAACATCTACGGATAGATCTAGGCTCTGATACCACTGAAGGGGTCGCAGCATAGAAAACAAAAAAAAATTCCTACGCAACAAACGGAATAAACCCCAAGGATCTAGATCTACTAGATGAAGATAGCGAAGGTGAGATCCAATCTCTTACCCTTGAAGATCGAACAAACACGTTTTGTCGGTGCAGGGGTTGGCTAGTCGATCCCTGCAACTAGACTCGTCTAGTCGCGAGGAGATGTATTATCCTCGAGATCCAATCCGATGAAGTGCAGCAACGGGCAACACCTCCACGGTATCACACGTACAGCTCGATGAAGATGTCTACTCCTTGATCCCGCAAGTGAGGTAGACGTGGCCTTGATGATCTCAGCAGCACGACGGTGTGGTAGTGATGATGACGATCTCCACGAGCAGGGCTTCGCCAAGCCAAGCAAGAGGAGAGGGAGAGAGAGAGGTGGCACAGCACCCTAGGGCTAGGGTGGTGCGGCAGCTCAAGGTGGAGGTGGTGGTGGCGCAACCCCTAGGGCAAGGGGGTGCGGCTAGGGTTTAGGGTGGAGGAGATGGTGCGGCTTGGGGTGCTTGGGGCGGCAGCCTATGTGGTGTGCCGCACCCCTCCCCTCCCTCCCTTAAATAGGTGGCCGGCTAGGGTTAGGGTAGGGGCCGGCCGGCCCCCTTTGCCTTGGCCCCCAAGTCGAGTTCCAAGTGGACTTGGGTTTGGGCCTTTCCTAAAGGAAAAGGGGCCTAACTCCTAGTCCAACTAGGAGTAGGACTCCCACCCCTTTTGCCTAGCCGAATTGGCCCATGTGGGCTAGGTGGTGCGGCACACCCATGTGGTGGCTGGACCCCCTTTGTCCATGTGGGCCCCCATACAATATGTGGGTCCCACTTCTAGACCCCTCTAGAACATTTCGGAACCTTCCGGTACCCTATACAAATTTCTCGGAACCTTTCCGATACCTCCGGAAACCACTTTCCTTATATGAATCCTATTCTCCGGACTCCTCCAGAACTCCTCGTGACGTCCGTGATCTTATCCGGGACTCCGAATCACCATTCGTTCATTTCATCATTTAATTCATCGTAAAACCTAATTTCATCGGAGCGTTAAGTGTGTGACCCTACGGGTTCGGGAATGCATAGACATGATCATATCAATAATTAATAGCAGGACCGGGATGCCCATATTAATTCCTACACACTCAACAAAACTCTTTTCTTGATTGAACCACGATGCCAGAGATTCAATTAATCTCATATACGATTCCCTTTGTCTCACGATATTTACTTGCCCGAGATTTAACTGTTGACATCCCCATGTCTAGTTTAATCTCGTTACCGGCAAGTTTGAAAGTGCATGGTTGCTCCCATGCATGGTTTTGGTAATTAATGACAATCTCTATGGACTAATATTTGCATTGAGCTATATTTGTAGGTGTCCATTAGCTTGCTTGTCTCCATTTGTTGGAGTCAAGCTCTTGCTTATTCTCCATTTGTTGGAGTCAAGGTCTTGCTTGTTCTCCATGTGTTGGAGTCAAGGTTTAGGGAAGAAGATCATTTGTTGATCAAGGCCAAGGTGTTCGTCATCAAGACAAAGGCCAAGTGAAGATATGCCGAAGAGGTGCTTCTCCCATCTAGGTGTATGGGGGAGCCACATGTGAATCTTCACCAAGCTAAGCGCAATCAAGAAGATGGTTCATCTTGAGGAGATGAAGATCGTCTTCATCGACCTCAAGTGGATTAAAAGCGCAAGGCAAAGGTATGATCTTGATAGGGCTTTTATTTCACCAGTCTCATGATGTTAGTTGAGAGACTGGATTATAGGATAGATAGCCGTACTATCAAGAGGGGCTCTCCGAGTATCGTGAACATATCATCGTAGAGAGCACAACCCTTTGCATCCTTGCATCCTTGAAATCATCTTCATTGGTTCTTATTTGACTCTTATCGTGGTGTGGTCTTGGTGCTTGTCGTGCGTGTTATGACAAGGCTAAGATCACCAAAAACGGTTTGCATATGCGTCTTCATTTTTGCATCTTCGGTATTGGAGATTTTGCCGGTTCATCCTTTTGGAAGGTTTCACCTTTCCAACCCTTTGCAAAATCTCCTTTTCTTGTTTGCCATTTTCAAAGGTTGCTTTTGTCGTCCTCTTTCCAACAAAATTGGTTTTGCTTCATTCGGACTTCAATTGCAAAAGAAACGGTTTTTCGGTTTGCGAAAAAGAGCTTTTAATCTTTCCCCATTTGGTTTTACAATATTTTGTTGGGCTATGATGTTTCTCTGCATAATCTTGTTGTGCTCATTGTGATGATTCCAACGAGTCCAAGATTATCGAAAACGGAGTTCATTTGCAAAACTTATGGGGTTCTGTTTTTCTGTGTGGATCTACCCCGGAGATGGTCCGGTGTCTCCGGTCACACCTGAGTCTCCGGTCCAGAGGACCCGCAGTCTCCGGCTCCTGTTTTTCGCTGCCGAATGGTTTTGTGTGGTGCGCTCCTGGACTGTGTCCGGAGGCACCCCGGAGAAACCACGGAGTCTCCGGTCTGGCCGGAATCTCCGGCCCCTGATGACCGGATTCTCCGGTGTGCCTGCCTCTCCCTAAAAAATGTGGTGCGCCCCTGTTGTCTACCCGGAGAGTCACCGGAGATGGTCCGGAGTCTCCGGCCCCTCGATGACCGGAATCTCCGGCCCTCCTGCTTTGATCCATGTGTGGTGCGCCTCTGTTGCCCGACCGGAAGGAGGCCGGATCCTGGCCGGAATCTCCGGCCCAGGCCGGAATCTCCGGCCCAGGCCGGAGTCTCCGGTTCACTTGCACCGGAGTCTCCGGTCTGAGTGGCCTCCAACGGCTAGTTTTTGGGGGAGGCTATAAATAGCCTCCTTCTTTCCCTTTTGCCCTAAGGTTTTTGGCTGCACGAATTTCACTCTCTCTCCCTCCATTGTTGACCTTGGAAAACCTTGCCCTCTCCAAATCCCTCCAATGATTCTTGCCTAAACTTAGGGATTCAAGAGAGGAGATCTAGATCTACCATTCCACCAATCAAAATCCCCTCTAAGTGAGGGAAACTAGTGGATCTAGATTTTGGGGTTGCTTTGTGTTCATCCCCTTTGTTCTTCCTCTCTTATTCTCTCCATAGCATTAGTTGCTTTGGTTGGAATTTGAGAGTGAAGGATTTGACCACTTAGTGTGTTCTTGCCTCTTGCATTTGTTGCATCGGGTTGCTCTCCCTACGGTGATACGTGAAGATCGACGTTGAGAAGCTTGTTACTCTTGGGTGCATTGTGTTCCCAAGAGCTTGTTGCCTCTTGGGTGCATTGTGTACCCTAGACAGTTTGGAGGTGCCGCGAAGTCTTCGAGTTGTGAAGCTTCGGCACGAATTTGGGAGCCCCCAATTGAGTTGTGGGTGTGTGCCCCAAGGAAGTTGTAAAAGGGCTCCGGAATCCGCCTCGAAGGATTCCGATAGTGGAAGGTGAACCAATCCCTTGGGTGAGGTTCATCGAAGAATAGGGTGAGGCCTTTGTGGCATCTTGAGTAGGCCTCTTGTGGCGAGCTCACACCCCTCCAACGAGACGTACTCCCTTAACAAGGAGGAACTCGGGAATAAATCCTCGTCTCCGCGTGCCTCGGTTATTTCTATACCCGAGCCTTTTACTTATGCACTTTACTTTGTGATAGCCTTCGTGCTTGAAGTTTATATCTAGCTATCACCTTGTTGCTTGCCTTGTTTAGCATAGGTTGTTGGTGTACTTTAGGTAAACCTAGTATATTAGGTTGTTGGCTTGTTAATTTAAACACATAGTTTTATTCCGCAATTATCAAGCCCCTAATTGGAAAAAGTTTTAATCGCCTATTCACCCCCCCTCTAGGCGACATCCAGGCATAGCTTGTTCATTCAATTGGTATCAGAGCCTCGTCTCTCTTGTTTGGCTTTACCGCCTAGAGAGTAAAGATGTCGTCTAGGGATTTAGTGCACAATTCCTTGTTTAGATTTAATGGCACAAATTTTAATGTTTGGAAAACTCATATGCTTAATCACTTACGGGTCTTGGACCCCAATATTGAGCGTATCTTAGATATAGGTTTTTCTCCTCCAAAGGATTACGAAAGTACGACTTTAGAGGATGAGAAAAACTTATATCTAGATGCTCTAGCTTCTAATGAGTTTTGCAAATTTGTGAGTGTTGTAGTTTTCGAGTCAATCATGCCTCTCCGGGATACTCATGAATTATGGACCAAGCTTCAAGAAAAATACGGAGTGTCCAACTCTATTGAGGATGATTGCTCTCCCTCCACCTCCGGCCGTAACGAGCTCTCGTCTTCATCTACTTCACCAAAATGTGGTAAGCCACAAACTAATGTGATGGTGAGTAGTGGTGGTTTTTGCAATTTGGATAGTGAGCTCACTGTTGATGATCATCTATCTCTATCTTGTTGCAATGATTCATCTTTGGACCTCAACACACATAGCACTATAAATGATTTACATGCTAGTGTTGATAGTCCTTGCATATCATCTAAAAATTGCTTGGATAAATCTCTTTATGATATGCTTGCTTTATCTTGTTCCAATAATAAAAATGCTTGTGTTCCCTCTAACTCTTGCATGAATATTAATGTAGAGGAAACCCAACTAATTGTGGAACAAGATGTGAATTTAAGTAGTTCAAAATCTTATTGCTTATCTTCATCCACCTCTCATTGCCTTATGGCTAAATCTTCTTCTAGCAATGATAATAATAATGATGATAATGATGATGATAATAATGATGAAGAAGATGATGTGGAAAAGGTTAATGATATGCTTCAAAATAAAGGTCTAATGATTCTTAAATCCCTTCCTAGCAATAAAAGTGCCCAAGCTAACCTCTTTGAAATCATGAGCACTCTTATGGAGCGTGGGGAAACTATTGAGGCCTTGGAAGCAAGCCTTGAAGAAAAGGGTAAGATCGAAAGAGATGATGCTATGGAGAAAGCATCGTTAGAAGATGCTCTTGAGGAAGAGCAAGAGACTCGTGCTTCTCTTAAGGAGAAACTAGATTCTATCGAGGAGTCTCATAATGAAATAATTGCTAAAATCATTAAAGAACGTGACCATGCCATTGCTAAATATAAGGTCACGAAAAATGAAAATGCTAGATTAAATGAAGAGCTTGGTAAGATTTCTTCTTCCATCCCTAATGTCAATGATGCTTGTGCTACTAACTCAATTTCTTGTGAAGCATCTATGTCGAAGGAGAATGTTGAGCTAAGGGCTCAACTTGAGTTGCTAACTAGCAAGTATGAGAAGTTGGAAGCAAATCATGAAAAGCTATCTAGCTCTAATGATGAACTTCTTGCATCCTATGCTTGTCTTAAGTTAGCTCATGAGGCCATCACTACAAAGGTAACATCTAGTGAGCCTCATGTGGATAATAGCACAACCGTAACTAAAAATGCTATATTGCCATGTGCTAGTCCTAGTAGTTCATCCACTAAAAATGTTGCTACATCTTGTGATGAATTACTTGCTTTGCCTTGTTGCTCTAACAATGGTGCATCTACCTCCTCTAGTTCTTGTGTTATCACTAACCATGTAGAGGAAATAAAAGACCTCAAGGCCCAAGTCACTTCTTTGAATAATGACTTGGAAAAGCGTCATGAAGGGAAGCGTGCACTTGACAACATGTTGAGTGCACAACAATCCCCGAATGACAAGAGTGGACTTGGATTCAACTTCAACAACAAGATCAAGTCCACGGTTGAAAAGAAGAAGAAGAAGAAGAAGAAGAAGGGCCAAGTTCAAATCAAGAATCCGGCCAAGATTACTTGCTTCAAGTGCAAGCTAGAAGGGCACCATGTTCGGGATTGTCCAATGAAGAAGAAGCCTCTTAGTGAGAAGCAACTAGGGAAGCGGCCTCTTGTTCAATCTCGTGCTCAACCACGAGTTGAACAAAGGCCACCTCCTAAGAAGACTCAAGTTAATGCTCCTCAAGTTGAGGAGCCCATTAAGAAGAAGAAGAGTCGGTGTTGCTACCTTTGCCGCGGCAAAGGTCATCTTGCTTCTTCATGCACTAACGGTACCTCACCCAACCCTATCATAATTGATGATATTTATTCTCTTGGGAAGGATAGAGGTGGCAATGTGTTTGCCAAGTATGTGGGAGCTCAAAGTGGTGTCAAGAAAAGCACCATTTGGGTTCCCAAGCCTATTGTGACTAACCTCTTTGGACCCAACTTGGTTGGGGACCAACAAGCTCAAACTTGATCAATAGGTTGTCGTGGAGGACATTGGTGACTTGACTATTTTTGAAGAATTAAGGGATCATCATGGTTTTATTTCATCAACCAAGTCAATTGGATTACCACTTACCTATCTCATATCCAATGCTTCCTCCTTGCGGTAACATGTATTTAACTCATATATACATTGAAAGTTGCTTGCTCCCTTGCATGTGTTAGTTTTGTTCCTAGCATGTGCTTGTATGTGATATGCTACCTTCCTACTTGTCTTGTTACTCAAGGTTATGTAAGATAGTTGTGTATCATGTATGTGCAACTTTGTGTTGAGCTTTATTAAATCGTGTGTGGATTTCATTTGGCTCTTTGAGATATTAATGGACTATCCCATTTTGGGGGAGTGATGTGCTTTGTGCACCTCACAAACCTAAAAATGTGTATACATGAGGCACACCACCTAGTGTTCATATTTCATATTATCTAGTTACTATGTGGTATGTCATATTCATGAGAAATTCAAATTCTACAATGTCCATTAATTTCTCTAGTTGGTTTTATTTGCCTCTTGTTTAAAAATAAAATGAATCATCACATTATGGGGGAGTAATAAGCTATGTGCATATTACAATCCCATAAAAATGTGAACATTTGAGGTTTGCCACTTAGATTTGATATTGTACATTATCTATTTCCTACGTGGCATGTTTGCTCAAACAAGTTCCAATTTTCCTTTGTGGTTACCCTTTGGTTCTTGTTCGTGTGAGTTTGCTTGGTGTGGTTTTTCTCTAATATGCATTTTCATATATTATGTGAGAAACCATTTGTTTCATCTTATTTTAACCATGGCTTGGCCGGTTGGTTCGAATAGTTGAAACTACCAACAAACCTTTTTCAAAATAAAACGCCATATGTCTCATTTCTTACGTTCTAATTCTTATCTCTTGCCATATGATTATTTGTTATGAAGTTGGTCTTGAACATCATTCCTATATACCACCGAGAAATATCTCCATATACTCCTTGTCCATGACAAGTGATTCTAGTAATTGTGGTGGATTTCGTAGACCATCTTCACATTGGCTCTTGCGTTGATTTGCTTTATCTATTGCCTTCCTTGCCTTTTGAATGGATCCTATTCTTCAATTGGTAGTGTTTAGTGTTGTAAATAAAATATGGAGAGTAATGATCCCTTGTGCATGCATTTTGTATTCAAATGCAAATATCGAAGATAATGCATTAATATTGGGGGAGCATTCCTTTTTATTTAGAACACTAACCTATCTATCAATTTTTTATCCTTTCAATCGGCATTTGATTCTTTATCTTATGTTTTGGTACCTTCAATTGGTATTAATTGGAATTTAATATCTCCTCCATAGATATTTGTTCCAATTGATATTTATTGTGGGAGTCTTGATACCTTTTTGCCTTATTTTACTTTACTTGACTTCGGTCAAGTATCACCCTCTTCTTGGTATCTTTTCTCCTAGTTGATATTTTTTGTTTTAATTGGTATCTTATTTTCAATTGGTGTCTTATCGATCATTTGTTGTGTTGATTCCATTCCTTTTGATATCACACTTCATGTGTTGATGTGTTTTGGAATCAATCATTTGTTGATTTGATTTTTCCTCAATCATGTGTTGATTTGGATTTTGATATAATTTGGACAACCTTTTTGTGTCACACCTTGGTGTGCTCTCTTCTTGGTTTACTTGGTGTTTTTGTCCAAATTGTATCTCGTTTGGTTCTTGAAAGGCTTTGTATGTATATCCTTTAACTTATATATCATGGCATGCTTGTCTTTCTAGTTCCAATATATAGGGGATGCTCCACCAATCCTAAATAGGCTAAGATGTGCATGAAGTTCAATTTCATATCTATATGCACATATTTATGTGGAGTGTTTCCTATATATTGTAGTTTATCTAACTACTATGGGACCCAATGAGTTTGGGAACCATTTTGTGCTTGAATTTTGTTTTAGGTACAATGGATATGCATTGGATGCTTGCCTCATTCATAAGGAAGGTGTTCTCACCATGTGATCTTAGGAGTCAAGCTTTGATGACTAACAAAGAATCATCTTCTTCATCACCAATGTCATAACGGTAACAAGTATCCATCTCATGCACACCTTTCTAGCATTCAACCTTGTGTAGGTTGCCTTTTCGCATGAAATCCTTTATGTGCAATTGTTGTGGTTTTGGCTTTTTCCTTCACTTAATATATCTTTGTGATACGTGTGATGAATTTGCAAAAACCTTTTCTTCAATTGATATTATTTGTTTGTGATACTTGTTGCCTATTTCAAAGCATCTCCACTATCTCTTGTTCCCTTAGTGATATGTGTGATGCATTTGATATATTTGAAGTTCATTTATATACAATGAGATAAATTTGAGCTATGTGCTATGCTTTCAAGCAACAATCTCGTTTGTATATTTATGACTTCCTTTTGGATACCTTGTTCTTTTTCCCGAACCATTTCGTACGTATATGTTTCTTTGCGGATGTATATCTTCATGGTTTGTCTAATTAGAAACCTATACATATGAGATAGGTCACCTTTTAGTTGGTATCCTTTTTCCTCGAGCCACCTTGTTTTTCATCTCTAATTCTTTGGTGGTTCCAAATGTGCCTCATGAGTGCTTGTCTTATTTTTATTGGTATCCTTGCACTCATGTATTTGTTGGATCTTTTGACTTCATGCTTACCATGTTGAGCATGTTGAATTTTATTGGCTAAATGATCTCACTAGCTTTTGGCATTTTCAATTGGTTTTAGTTTCCAATTGGTATCCCTAAGCTTGTGAACATATTTCTCTAAAAGATCGTTTTATCTCGGTTGGGCCTATCTTATGATGAATTTTTGAATATTGGTATCTCCTTATGGCTCAACCACATCTTTGGTGCAAGTGCTATGATTTGCTCTTGCATTATGCACTATTGCACTTGTTGCGTATTCTAGATGATTTTGGGGGAGCGAGGATGCCATATTTGTGCACTCCTCAATAGTGCATGAACATTGGGGAGCTTCTCCATTTTCATTTAGAACTCTCGCTTTGGATCTTCTCGATTGCTTTTCTCCTTTGTGGAGATGTTTAAAATGATTTCATCTTTTTGCAATCTTTGGATCCTCAATATAGTATTGATTTCCTCTATTTTTTCGTTAAAAGGGATTGTCATCACTTTTATGGAGGAACTCATATTATATTGGCTCTCTAATTTTTTCCCATTTCGGCAATCGATGCCAATGGGGGAGAAGTTTAGAGGGTTTAAGGGAATTTGGGTTTTATGCTTTTGTTGCATTTGCCTTTAATGCGCTTTGCATCCTTACTTGTTTGTCGTGCAAGGTTGCTTTTTTATTTATATAAACCCTCTTAAACGGGATTGTCATCAATTACCAAAATGGGGGAGATTGAAAGTGCATGGTTGCTCCCATGCATGGTTTTGGTAATTAATGACAATCTCTATGGACTAATATTTGCATTGAACTATATTTGTAGGTGTCCATTAGCTTGCTTGTCTCCATTTGTTGGAGTCAAGGTCTTGCTTATTCTCCATTTGTTGGAGTCAAGGTCTTGCTTGTTCTCCATGTGTTGGAGTCAAGGTTTAGGGAAGAAGATCATTTGTTGATCAAGGCCAAGGTGTTCGTCATCAAGACAAAGGCCAAGTGAAGATATGCCGAAGAGGTGCTTCTCCCATCTTGGTGTATGGGGGAGCCACATGTGAATCTTCACCAAGCTAAGCGCAATCAAGAAGATGGTTCATCTTGAGGAGATGAAGATCGTCTTCATCGACCTCAAGTGGATTAAAAGTGCAAGGCAAAGGTATGATCTTGATAGGGCTTTTATTTCACCGGTCTCATGATGTTAGTCGAGACCGGATTATAGGATAGATAGCCATACTATCAAGAGGGGCTCTCGACCGAGTATCGTGAACGTATCGTCGTAGAGAGCACAACCCTTTGCATTGATGAGGACATCCCTGGTCCTTTACCATTTTCTTCTATCGATGATGTTGCTGCTCAAGACAAGCCCAATGAGGTGAGGATTGGACCGATGACAAGAGCTCGTGCCAAGCTACTTGGACAACAGGTGAACTCACTCTTAATTGAATATGATGTTTGTGATAACGAGAACTTTATACTGCCTAAGTCTATGCACTTGTGTATGATTAGGGTTGTTGATAACACAAATATTGGAGGAGTACCAGAGGAGCGGCAAAGAATGGAGTACAACGTCACCTATGGCGCGAGGGAGGAGCGGGAGGAAGGCGCAAGAAAGGAAGACGAAGAAAACCAGTCAGGCCGGCCTGAGGCCGGCCTCAGCCCGGCCAGGCCGGGCTGCCACCCGAAGCACCCGGCCTCCGAGACGCAGGAAGGCCGGCCCAAGCTCGGCCTAGGCCGGGCATGTGCCCGAAGAGGCCGGCCTCAGCCCGGCCTCAGCCCGGCCTAGGCCGGCCATGCACCCGAAGCGGCCGGCCTCAGCCCGGCCTCCGCCCGGCCAGGCCGGCTTGCCTGCCAGACGAATTCCAGCCCGGCCTTGGCCCGGCCTAAGGCCGGCCTGGACCCGGCCTGCGCGCCAGATTTCGGCCGAACCCACTTTTGGGTCGGTTTGTACCCGTTGGAGTCCGAACCAAGTTAGGTTTTTGTGTTAGGTCGGTTGGCCCCCTATATAAAGCTAGGGCCGGCTGCTAGTGAGAGGTTAGACCACGTTTTGATTAAACCCTAGATTGGATTGCTACAAGCATTCATCTTTTGCCGTGTTCCTCTTTGTTGCGATCAGGAATACAACCCCTCCACTTTGTTTCGATCTGGAGGTTCTTGCTACCAAAGTTAGAGTGTGATCTGTTGTTCCATTGGGAATTAGTAGATCGTAGAAACCGCTTCGTGGCCGGCGGCTACGTTGCATCGGTGTGAGGCGTCGCGAATATCCATTGGGTTGAAGAGCTGTTGCATTGGCAACAGGGGAGCAGCCGGAGAGTTCGTCGGAATCTCGCAAGTTATCTACCATCATCAACCATCTACCACCGCTCACAGAGAAGATCGGGCCACCCCTTATCATGCATCCTTGCATCCTTCAAATCATCTTCATTGGTTCTTATTTGACTCTTATCGTGGTATGGTCTTGGTGCTTGTCGTGCGTGTTATGACAAGGCTAAGATCACCAAAAACGGTTTGCATATGCGTCTTCATTTTTGCATCTTCGGTATTGGAGATTTTGCCGGTTCATCCTTTTGGAAGGTTTCACCTTTCCAACCCTTTGCAAAATCTCCTTTGCTTGTTTGCCATTTTCAAAGGTTGCTTTTGTCGTCCTCTTTCCAACAAAATTGGTTTTGCTTCATTCGGACTTCAATTATAAAAGAAACGGTTTTTCGGTTTGCGAAAAAGAGCTTTTAATCTTTCCCCATTTGGTTTTACAATATTTTGTTGGGCTATGATGTTTCTCTGCATAATCTTGTTGTGCTCATTGTGATGATTCCAACGAGTACAAGATTATCGAAAACGGAGTTCATTTGCAAAAGTTATGGGGTTCTGTTTTTCTATGTGGATCTACCCCGGAGATGGTCCGGAGTCTCCGGTCACACCTGAGTCTCCGGTCCAGAGGACCCGGAGTCTCCGGCTCATGTTTTTCGCTGCCGAATGGTTTTGTGTGGTGCGCTCCTGGACTGTGTCCGGAGGCACCCTGGAGAAACCACGGAGTCTCCGGTCTGGCCGGAATCTCCGGCCCCTGATGACCAGAGTCTCCGGTGTGCCTGCCTCTCCCTAAAAAATGTGGTGCGCCCCTGTTGTCTGCCCGGAGAGTCACCGGAGATGGTCCGGAGTCTCCGGTCCCACCGGAGTCTCCGGCCCCTCGATGACCGGAATCTCCGACCCTCCTACTTTGATCCATGTGTGGTGCGCCTCTGTTGCCCGACCGGAAGGAGGCCGGACCCTGGCCGGAATCTCCGGCCCAGGCCGGAGTCTTCGGTTCGCTTGCACCGGAGTCTCCGGTCTGAGTGGCCTCCAACGGCTAGTTTTTGGGGGAGGCTATAAATAGCCTCCTTCTTTCCCTTTTGCCCTAAGGTTTTTGGCTGCACGAATTTCACTCTCTCTCCCTCCATTGTTGACCTTGGAAAACCTTGCCCTCTCCAAATCCCTTCAATGATTCTTGCCCAAACTTAGGGATTCAAGAGACGAGATCTAGATCTACCATTCCACCAATCAAAATCCCCTCTAAGTGAGGGAAACTAGTGGATCTAGATTTTGGGGTTGCTTTGTGTTCATCCCCTTTGTTCTTCCTCTCTTATTCCCTCCATAGCATTAGTTGCTTTGGTTGGAATTTGAGAGTGAAGTATTTGAGCACTTAGTGTGTTCTTGCCTCTTGCATTTGTTGCATCGGGTTGCTCTCCCTACGGTGATACGTGAAGATCGACGTTGAGAAGCTTGTTACTCTTGGGTGCATTGTGTTCCCAAGAGCTTGTTGCCTCTTGGGTGCATTGTGTACCCTAGACGGTTTGGAGGTGCCACGAAGTCTTCGAGTTGTGAAGCTTCGGCACGAATTTGGGAGCCCCCAATTGAGTTGTGGGTGTGTGCCCCAAGGAAGTTGTAAAAGGGCTCTGGAATCCGCCTCGAAGGATTCCGATAGTGGAAGGTGAACCAATCCCTTGGGTGAGGTTCATCGGAAAATAGGGTGAGGCCTTTGTGGCATCTTGAGTAGGCCTCTTGTGGCGAGCTCACACCCCTCCAACGAGACGTACTCCCTTAACAAGGAGGAACTCGGGAATAAATCCTCGTCTCCGCGTGCCTCGGTTATTTCTATACCCGAGCCTTTTACTTATGCACTTTACTTTGTGATAGCCTTCGTGCTTGAAGTTTATATCTAGCTATCACCTTGTTGCTTTCCTTGTTTAGCATAGGTTGTTGGTGCACTTTAGGTAAACCTAGTATATTAGGTTGTTGGCTTGTTAATTTAAACACATAGTTTTATTCCGCAATTATCAACCCCTAATTAGAAAAAGTTTTAATCGCCTATTCACCCCCCCCCCTCTAGGCGACATCCGAGCATAGCTTGTTCATTCAAAGTTCTCTTTACTCGTCCATAATATAGGATCTCCGTGATTACATCCTAACCAATTGTCTGCAGACTTTTGATGCTATATTATCGAGAAGGCCTGGAGATATCTTCTCCGTCACATGGAGGGACAAATCCCACTCTTGATTCATATCACCCAACAACCCACCATCGGAGATACCTGAAAGCCACCTTTATAATCACCCAGTTACGAAGTGACGTTTGATGTCCACAAAGTATTCCTTCGGTGAACGGGAGTGATATAATCTCATGGTCTAAGGAAACTATATTTGGCATATTAAAAGTGTTGACAACAAAACTTTTGTGACACGATTAATTGCAACTCTTTATTATTTGGGTCATGTCCATCAAGTCATTCGCCCAATGACGTGACTCCGTTATCAAGTGACTATAACAAGTCCATAGTTAGGAAACTCTAACTATCTCTTGATCAACGAACTAGTCCTGTAGAGGCTCACTAGGGACTCCTGGTGTTTATATTCCACACATGTATTATGTTTCCATTTAATACAATTATAGCATGGATAATAAACTATTATCATAAACATGAATATGCTAATAAACCATTTTATTATAGCCTCTAGGGCATATTCCCAACAGGTAGTAGATGGATGGCCCAATCTTCTCAATGAGCGGTGGTAGATGGATGATGATGTAGGTAACTTGCGAGATTCCGACGAACTCTCAGGCTGCTCCCCTGTTGCCAATGCAACAGCTCTTCAACCCAATGGATATTCGCGACGCCTCACACCGATGCAACGTAGCCGCCGACCACGAAGCGGTTTTCTGTAATCTACTAATTCCCAGTGGAACAACAGATCACACTCAAACTTTGGTAGCAATAACCTCCAGATCGAAACAAAGTGGAGGGGTGAATTCCCGATCGAAGCAAAGAGGAATTCTAGTATAGATGAATGCTTAGCAATCCAATCTAGGGTTTAATCAAAACGTAGTCTAACCTTAATCTAGCCGCCGGCCCTAGCTTTATATAGGAGTCCTAGGGCCGGGGTGAGACTCAAACAGGGTTTGGTTCGACTTAAAAACGGATACAAACCGACCAAAACTGGTTCGGTCCAAAACTGGCGCGCAGGCCGGGTCCAGGCCGGGCTGAGGCCGGGCTAAGGCCGGCGCGGGATTTGCATGGCACGCAATCCGGCCTAGCTGGGCAGAAGGCCGGGCTGAGGCCAGGCGCCTCGGGTGCCTGGGCCTTCCTACGGACGAGAGGCCGGGAGCTTCGGGTGCCTGCCTAGCCTAGGCCGGGTTGAGGCCGGCCTTCCTATGGGTTGGAGGCCGGGGGCTTCGGGTACCTGGCCGGCCTGGCCGGGCTGCCTGGGTTTCATCGTCTTCCTCCTTTGCGCATTCCTCCCGCTCCTCCCTCGCGCCATAGGTGATGTCGTGCTCCGATTCTTGCTGCTCCTCTGGTCCTCCTCCAACGTTTGTGTTATCAACAACCTTGATCATACACAAATGCATAGACTTAGGCAGTATAAAGTTCTCATTATTACAAACATCGTATTCAATTAAGAGTGAGTTCACCTGTTGTCCAAGTAGCTTGGCACGAGCCCTTGTCGTTGGTTCAATCCTCACTTCATTGGTATTGTCTTGAGCAGCAACCTCATCGATAGAAGAAAATGGTAAAGGACTAGGGATGTCCTCATCACACACAAAGACTCCAACTTTTTCAGTGCAAAAGTTTCAGAAAACCGTGGGCACACCAGGTGCTCGACGAAATGACCAAGGTCTTGCACATCTCAAAAAAATCCCCAAAATTCATAGTAGGTTAGAAAGGATGTATATAGTATGTCTGTGTAGTTTGGACTCAATTGGGCACCTGGAGGTTGGTCAAATAATCTGGTGTCCAAAAATGCCCTAATGGCATGGTTACGCCAAGTGCACTTACCCAAATGATATTGGCCTGATATTCTGGATATGTGGTTGTATATGTAAGGGTGTAAATTTGGCAAAGTGTCAATGCCATATGATATTTTTAGCTAGGGGTTGCTTTGGAAATTGCACTTAGGCATGAAAAGGGCATTACAAAGGAAGTACCTCAAATATTGATCAAATGAGGTTGGGCCAATGGAGTGAAATGTTCAGGAGGTGGAATTATGCATATGACCAAAATTGTAGAATTTCTGGATGAGTGGAAGGTGTCTAGATAATTTTTGGATTGAAAATGGCATAATAGAGAATACGAATAAACTTGGAAATATTGCATGGGACTATGGAATATTTTTCCATAGGAGTGATGTATATGTATGAGGAAACCATCTGTTAGCTTGGTGGAATTTATTTCAAGCTGGAATTGTGGTGGTGGCTTTGGTAGGATAGATGGAAGGGGTTTTGGAATCTCCAATGGAACCAATGTTTGACAGACAAAACAATGGCATGGAAATTTGTTCGAGGTTGACAAAGGTCGAGGATTATTGGGAAATTTCTAAGAGAGCGAAACCAAAGTCAAATCAAAGACCAACAGGTTAAGAGAAATATTTGAAAATAGAAAAAGGTTTTCAGGTGTGAGAAAACACCACTAAAATTAGGGACGAATTTTTGGGGTGTTACAATTTCCTTAAAGAAACGAAAGCATTCCTGGATATCTAAATCTTGATTATCAAAGATAATTTTAGTCCTGTGATTCCAAAGGCTCCAGCATCCTGTAATTAGTACCTCTTTGAAGCAGATAAAGGAATTCCTTTGCTTGGCATCCATAAGGAGATCAATGACAGGCATATCATTATTCCATTCTAAATTTAGCTTCCACCAAAAACTCTGACTGAAGTCACATGAAAAGAATAGATGCTCCATAGTTTCATTTGGGCAGTCCTGGCAAAGAACACATTCTTTTGTTTCAATGAAGAAATTCTTCCGTGAGAGTAAGTCCCTTGTGTTTAATCTATCCAATAAGAGAAGCCAGAAGAAAAATTTCTGCTTTGGGAGTGCTCTAGATTTCCAGATCCATTGAAATGGTGGAGGAGCCACAACTGACGAATCCAATTTGGCGTAAACCCTTTTGCATGAGTATTTTCCTTTCCATTCAAACTCCCATTGATCTTTATGATTTGTATCTTGATTTCCAGTCCAGTCTTGCAACAATTGTGACAGTTCTTCACATTCTTGGCCAGCAACAATAGATAGTGGCAGGTGAAAATTATTAAATATGTCATCATCCTGTTGGCCCTGAAACTTCTCCAGGCTACCATCTTGATCTTTAGCAAAAGAGAACAAGTGTGGGAATTCCTCCATAGCAGGTATCTTCCTCCATTTGTCCTTCCATATTATCACAGTTCTTCCTGTGTTGGCCTTAACCGTGGTCAATTCCATGAAATCATTCCATAAGGACAGACAATCCTTCCACCAAAATGAACCACAAGGAGTCCTTGATTGTGGCAATTTATTATCCTGATAGTGAGCTTGCCAAATTAAGTTTACTCATGGAATGTCCTCTTGATTCATAAATTTAAATAGATTCTTCATCATGAGAGCATTATTTTGAATCCTGAGACTTTTGCTTGAATTATGATTTGAAAATATTTGATGAGATCAAAAGAAATTTTTGGAGTAAAGGGGATATTAAATTAACAAGAAAATTGAGTCCCTACGATTTGATCAAAAGTGTTGAACATTTGAGTTATAATTTAGTATGTAGACTTGTGCAAAGTGTTTCACAAATTACAATATTTAGAACCTTTCAAATATGTTTGATGTGTCCTAAAATATTGTAATCACACTCTATTAGATATCATGTGGTCTCAAAATGATTTCTTATCGGGTTAATAATATCATTTAGGTTTATCCTTTTAAGATAGAAAACACTTTTTTAAAAATAGGGGTCTATCTGTGATTCGCATAAATGATTCCATACGAGTTATGAGAAGTCGTGGTTTCTGTAATTATGAGATATTAGAAGCTATAGCGAATAAGCAATTTTGTAGTGTATTCTTATGCGACTATGGATACGCCTTCCACAACCTGGAACCAAAAGGGGCAAACCGTGTGTTTTGCTAAGGTTTGGTGTTTTATAATGAAAGAGTTTTCTTGATAAAAGAGTTGCTGGAATAAAGTGAAAAAGCTGAAACAAGGTTATTGACCTTACCTTTAAAATATCGAGTAGCGCAGCAGAAAGTGTTCTGTAAAATTCATACTCGGTATACGAAGGAGGAATTAATGAGTATGATCATTAGATTTCGATTAAAGCTTTTTCTAAGAGGCGGTAGGATTCAATAATATTAATATTCATGTTGCAAATTAATATTCATGATTCACTTATCATGTTCAAGAAACAAGACATACCTACAAACTACAAAGAAGAAATAGTAGCCCTAAAATACGAAAAATGGCTGAGAGTCATGAAAATCCTATGTTAAGTTTAAATCACAAAGTAATTGTTACTTGTTTTTGTGAAGGTTATGGTTTCACTTGTTTTCCCTTAAAAGGTTGTAGGGAATAAATAAAAATTAAAGGACATGAAAGAACAAATTGTCGAAGTAAAATTCTTGGACATATTCAAAGTTGTTGACTACAGAGTGTAGTGGTGCTTAAGTTTGTAGGATTAACGCTAGCAAGGTACTAGTGTTTCGTATCTAGAGTTCTCGATTTTACATTTAATTAAGGAATTTTGGAGGTGTCCAAAACATCGACAATACTAACAAGAAACTGAGTGGAATCTAATTATGATATGTGCAACATATCTTAAGTAGGTGCAAAAACTAACTTTCATGATCAAATGTGTGGCGACACATTTTGAGTGGGAGCTAATGGATCTTTGTAAATAAAATATATGAATAACATATTTCTGAGTGGGAGCCGATTGGCTTTTCACAATTTAATATGTAGACAATATATTTGAGTGGGAGCTTGACAACATTTTGTAAATATATTGGCATATTGTGAATGTTGCAGATGGTGGCATTTTGGGAGCCTATGGTCTAACTTATGAAGTTAATTTGAACATCAAATATCTATCGAGATAGATACATTTGATAAAACATTGAGTCATGATGTTTTAGCCTCAGGGTGGGCATATTTCCCGACTCCCGAACCCAAAACCCGAAAAAACCCGATTACATTTTTGGGAGGCAAATCTGAAATCCCAAAATTATTTCAGGAAATTCGGGATGGTAAAGCTAGCTCCCGAACAACCCAAATATCCCGAATTAAAAAATCCCAGTAAAAATTAACATGGGCCCAGCCCAACTTCCCCGTAACCTAATCCCTCCGTGACTTCCTACCCGACCATGTCATTCGGTCGTTCCGTCGTCATACGCAACCAGCCGCCACCCGCCAGTTGATCGAGGAAAGCTAGCATCGTCGATCCGCCGGCCGGCCATTCCCTCGTCATGGAGCAATGCTCCTCCGCCTCCGCCTCCAAGCCCAGCCCCAATCCCAAGCACACACCAACCCCAGCCCCAGCCCCGAGCACACACCCCAACCACCGCTCGTCGATCCGCCGGCCGGCCGCCATAGTCGATCTGCCGGCCAGCCGCCGCTCGCCCTGACTCACTGCTCATCACCAAGCGCCCCAGCCACCCTCCCCCGACTCCCCGACCACCGCTCGCCCGCACGCCGTCGATCCGTCAGCCGCCGTCGCCAACCCTCCATCTTCCTCGAGTTCCCAACGCGGCGCGCCGGCGCCTCCATCTTCCTGGCTCTGTTCTGAACTTCGGGAAATCCGAGATTTCCCGATCCCGATCCTGAACTGTCGGGATCCCGAATTATCGGGAATCAAATTTTCTGATCGAAAATCGAGAATCACTTTGTAGAACCCAAAATTTCTTTTTCCCGAATTTCCCGTCCCGAACGTTCGGGAAATCCCGAACGCCCAGCCTGATTTTAGCCTATGTGAGATTCAGAAGGAGTTCAGAATGGAACAAGTCAAGACAGAGGTTCTTGCTTGGAAGATAGACAAAAAATGAGTTGATCTCAGTACAATGTTAATGGTTAAAAGATATGTTATATTCCTGATGCCTTAGTCATAGGTACTAACATATAAAACCATATTATGTACCTGATGAAATGTGACCCAAGCTCTTGGTTAGAAGAACAAGTTCTGAAGTGATTCAGAGTAAATCGTTGAACATGAATTGAGTGTTTTTCTTTAGCGTCTACAGTAGAGCTAAAGGACATGTTTCTAAAGTTTGGTGGACTTAAATGTAACTTTTATAAAGTCTTGACACCATTGAAAACCTCGTGCCAATAGAAATGCATTAGGTTGGAGAAAGTATGATAAAATATCGAAGTAGCATGCTATGCACTATCGATTTAAAATCTACATAGATATAAAAGTATATGATTACTTCAAGGATTAGCAGATGTAATATTTTGGTTGAGGAATTTTTTCCCTAGCTAAGTGAGTTCCTGGTGCACATGACTATGTGAAAGTCCGCTTGACTGATCATATGTCATGTAGGCACAAAGGGAAACAAAAGTATCACTCTGCAACCAAATATACTAGTGTTCATCATGTGATGAAGTAATGTCAAACCAGGTGGCATTAACGTTTGCAAAGGACATATGGATCTGCATAGTGCAGAATATGGACGAAACCTCTTCCACGAGCAAAACATGATCATCACCAAGACTCCATGGGTGTTAGATTTAAACCACTAGATTATTGACTCTAGTGCAAGTGGGAGACTGTTGGAAATATGCCCAAGAGGCAATAATAAAGTTATTTATTATCATATTTAATTTTTATGATAATGAATGGATATGAAGTAGAAGAAAGTGGCAATAAAGCAGACGACACAATAGAGGAGTATAACGGTGACAAGGATGCACCGCCAGTAGATGATACCGTCGTAGAGTAGTGTTGCATGTCTTTTTGCTGAGCTGATGTTTGTGTTGAACTCATGTCCATGCGTTGTGTGCATGCGCTCGTGTTGAACTGATGTTTGTGTTGACTGATGTCCATGCGCTGAGTGATGTCTGCGCACGCTTCTATTCTTGTAGACTTTGTTGGGCCTCCAAGCGCAGAGGTTTGTAGGACAGCAGCAAATTTCCCTTATGTGAGTAACCCAAGGTTTATCGAATCCACGGGAGGAAGAGGTTGAATGTATCCTCTCTCTCAAGCAATCCTGCAATTGAGATACAAGAAGTCTCTTGTGTCCCCAACACACCTAATACAATTGTCAGTTGTAGAGGTGCACTAGTCCGGCAAAGAGATGGTAAAAGGCAAGTAATATGGATGGTAAAAGGTGGTTTTGTAATTCTGTAATAAAAATGGCAGCAAGCAAACAAGTGGCAAAAGTGACTTAAAACGGTGTATCAATGCTTGGAAACAAGGCCTAGGCTTCATACTTTCACTAGTGGCAACTCTCACATCATTAATATAGTTAAACATATGATATTTCATCCAAAACATGCATGGTAGACGTTACTCGGAGATCATTCTTTCGTGGATCAAATAGGATGAGAATTGCGTAGGGCTACAAAAGCACACCTTAAAGTTCGTATTCCACATCTAGGGACAATCCAACCCTGTCACTATCATCATCCGAATATAGTACTAACAAACACCACAACCTATCTCTTGAATAGTCTCTTTCTAGTACATGTACATCCATGGCACGCGAGCTGTCACTATCGCACCATGGAGATTATACTAAACACAAGCATCAAGAAATCTCATGATCTATTTAATCCAACAATAATAAAGAACAAACTCATGATGAAGATCACTCTAAGCTATTATCCATAGTCACACATGGCACCCGCATGGTCACCATGGCACCGTGATCACAACGGTGACTTCGGAACTTATACTAGATAACATCACTTGAGCATCATCACAACCATTACATATAAAGGGGAAACATCATATGTATTCAACTAGATTAACAATGCCACGATCACAATCAAGATCACATCATGGGAGAGAGAGATAACCACATAGCTACTCGCAAAAGCCTCATCCCCGATGAGGGACTACTCCCACCCCATCACGGGAAGCAGCAACGTCGATGAAGATGGCTCTGGAGATCGATCCCCGTCCCGGCAGGGTGCTAGAGCAGGAACTGTCTGACTCCCGAAACTTGGTTTTGCTCCCGGCGGCGCTCTGTTCTGTTTCTGGAAAAAATCCTCCAGGGGTCATCACTTTTAAGTCAGAAGGGATTTTATAGGCGTCGGAGGTGGCCGAGAGGTGCCCCACAGGGCAGGGGCGGGTCCCCCCACGGCCACAGGCCGCCCCTGGCATGTGGGCTTCTCTCGGGGTCGTCCTTCGGCCAGAATCATAAGTTATGTTCAATAAAAATCTCTGTCAATTTTCGTCCAATTCCGAGAATATTTCCAGAAGTAGATTTTCTGAAATAGAAAACAGCAAAAACAGGGAACTAGCACTGGGCTTCTTGTCAATAGGTTAGTCCAATAAAAATCTCTAAAAATGATATAATAAAATAGTAGAAACATATGACAATGGTAATAAATAAGCATGGATCAATCAAAAATTATAGATACGTTTGACACGTATCACTGAGCGCATGCACTCGTGTTGAACTGATGTCCATGCGCATGCATGGAGTTTTCGGAGTTTTTTTTGTGTTTAACTGATATCAACAGCTAGACAGTGTGGTCAGTGCAGGTTCAGGCGTCTGAGAAACATATATAAAAAGTCATGTAGTATTAGTTGACACACAACACTGTATTTTTCGGTGATTTCATTTCTATCACAAACTGAACATAACGGTGCACACGGCATTAAGGTGGCGTCAGGCAGAAACGTCGCGGTCGTTGCCAGTCAAATCACAAACGGAACATAACAGTGCAGACGACATTAAGGTGGGGTTAGGCACGAACGTCGCGGTCGTTACCAGTCAAATGATTCAAACATCACAACATGTGTCATGCGATTAAAATTTGCAACGTTCTACATGACCAAGCTAGTTTCGTCGAAGGAAACTGGGCTAAAACTGGGCTACTGGGCCGGGGACAAAAATCCGCGACGTAAAATGTGTGAAACATCGCGCAACCGGCCCTTGAGTGGACGAGCGAAAACGTCGAGAGGAAAATCTACTTTCCAGCAGCCCGCGACGGAAACACATGACATTATCAGAACGTTGCCTCAGAAACTTAAGTAATCGTGGATTTTTAGTAGTGTTAGGCTTTTGGCCTAGCTGGTCTACTTGTCATCTTCTCCGTCATTGTGTGGGGCATATGGATCCCACTGTCCAATAAACTTGGTCACACTCCTTGAGAGGTAGGTGAAGTTGGTGCTCACACTCTGAAGTGCTTCCTCCACTCCACCTACTCGCTGAACGAGTTGCTCGTATTCTGCTCGGGGAACATAGTTACCGGCTCCAAGATGTGGTGGTGGCCTGGTAGCCCCAATATCTCCACTCTCCGAGCTGCTCCTGCTGGACTACATGGGCCGTTGCAGCTTCTTCCCAAATCTCATCTCTTGCATTGTTCAGGGTGAAGAAGTCCTGATTGTATGCAACCAGCCTGAATACCCTGTCGGTCTATCTTCCAATCGTTACCCTGCAAAGCAAAACCATGTGGAAACGGCAGGGGGACGAGCTCTACGTCGTCCTCCTGTAACAAAAAAAAAGCAACGAAAACTATGTCTGAAAACTATGTCTATTGGGGTTCTGTAAGTCAACCCCTATGTATCCAGCATAAATCAACTACTTAAATCTATCTTACTAGGACAAACTACTTTCCTAGTTTCTTGAATGTTGATGCCCAAAGATTTAACAATATTAGTGATTAAACCGCCACAACGAATTTATCTTGTTACTTGGTTGCGTTGGCGGATAAAGTTAAAAGTTGTACCCACATAGGGCTTCAAAACAGTCTGAATGGCTGCCATATTGTGTTGTGCTAAAGCACCCACGTTCTCCCTAGCA
The DNA here is from genome assembly GCA_012064385.1 of Puccinellia tenuiflora. Classification (NCBI taxonomy): domain Eukaryota; kingdom Viridiplantae; phylum Streptophyta; class Magnoliopsida; order Poales; family Poaceae; genus Puccinellia; species Puccinellia tenuiflora. The sequence continues at coordinate 623,294 of QRDG01001303.1, forward strand.
AAACATTACCCACAAGTAAAGCAAAATAACGAATAGTGGGGTTCTGAATGGTACTCATCCTCTTCGTGGGGAAACAAAATTCCACCACCACACCTTGGATTCGAGCAACCCTCTTTGATATGGCTAAGGTAGTCCGATCTTTCGATGAGATAGGGATACGTCGAATCTGGTGGAGTTCGACCTTGGCGATCCGACTTCCACGTACTAGTACGCAGCGCCAATGCAATCGCTAAACCAATCTCCGGGAGTTACCAATCCTGCAGCAGCACGATCAGCCTGACCAATCGGTCTAGTTCTACCTGCGATCGAGGAACAAGTAAGAACCAAAGATGCAATCACGAAATTGCGGATGAAGTATGAGCTTTATTGAAAAGGTGGGATTCCGTAAGCGGTCTTGATCTGGTCGTTGGACACAAACCGAGTACACGAAGTTGCAGCTGTTGGCTAACTTTTAACTAAACAAAATCCGAGTCTAAAGGACGACCTAACGGGGGTATATAAGGAGGAGAGGTGTGGGATTTCGTCCAGCCATGGGGTGGCGGCCGAATCCTACCCTAGGAAGGCTTTCCTCCTTAGATACGGACTCTAAAACTGCCTATTAAAAGGTATCTCGAAAATACATGGGCCTGGCCCAAAAACGAGGTGGCGCAGCACCTATGAAAAGCCTTGGACGAAATTCATTAATTGATATCTTCTAAAATTCGTCCAAGCCTTCAAGCATCTTTATGGTGGCTTCAAATCATGGTAGTCTCCATTGGTAGCGACATCATCTCCGTTGGTTGCACTCCTGCTGCCATCTCCTCCAACGTACATGCTCCATAGCTTGTCCCTCTCATCCATGCTTGGTCCATCATTCCTAAGAGAGACAAACACATTTGATTTAGGCAGCATCATATTCTCATGAATATTAGGACTAGCTTGTAAGAACGAAAGTACCTGTTGATTAAGTTGACGTGCACGAGCTCTAGTCATAGGTCCTTGTAATGTAGGTGGTGTAGTAGTGGCGGTTGCATCTATAGCAGGGATGTCCTCATCATCCTCCCCTTCTTGAATTGAAGTCGTCCTCGACGCCATCTCATCATTCTCTCCCAAATATGGCTTCAAATCTGCAATGTTAAATGCGGGACTAACCCCAAAATCTGCAGGCAACTCAAGTTTATATGCATTATCATTTATTTTCTCTAACACCTTAAAAGGACCATCAGCTCGTGGCATTAACTTGGACTTGCGCAAATCAGGAAAACGATCTTTGCGCAAATGTAACCAAACAAGATCTCCAGGTTCAAACACAATTTTCTTTCTCCCCTTATCCCCATACATTTTATATTTTGCATTCATGCGTTCAATATTTTCTTTAACAGTGGCATGCAACTTTAACACCAAATCAGCACGTTGTGTAGCATCTAGATCATTTGGCACCGATGATGGAAGAGGCAATAAATCAATAGGTGCACGAGGAACAAAACCATGCACAACCTCAAAAGGACACATTTTAGTAGTAGAATGCATGGAACGATTATAAGCAAATTCGATATGAGGCAAGCATTCTTCCCACTTTTTTAAATTCTGTTTTAAAACAGCCCTTAACATAGTAGACAAAGTTCTATTAACCACTTCAGTTTGCCCATCAGTTTGGGGATGACATGTAGTACTAAATAGCAACTTAGTTCCCAACTTTGCCCATAAGCATCTCCAAAAATGGCTAAGAAATTTAGCGTCACGATCTGAAACTATAGTATTTGGCACACCATGCAAACGAACAATTTCACGAAAGAACAAATCAGCAACATGTGTGGCATCATCCGTTTTGTGACAGGGAATAAAGTGTGCCATTTTCGAAAATCTATCCACAACAACAAAAATACTATCCCTCCCCTTCTGTGTGCGAGGCAATCCCAAAACAAAGTCCATAGAAATATCCTCCCAAGGCACACTAGGGACAGGAAGAGGCATATATAAACCATGTGGATTAAGATGTGACTTAGCTTTTTGACATGTTGTGCAGCGGCCAACAAATCTCTCAACGTCCCGACGCATCCGTGGCCAAAAGAAGTGTGCAGCAAGGACGTCCTCCGTCTTCTTCACACCAAAATGACCCATCAATCCTCCTCCATGTGCTTCCTGTAACAACAAAAGACGAACGGAACTATCTGGAATGCAAAGTTTGTTAGCGCGGAACACAAATCCATCATTGAGGACGAATTTGTTCCAAGTTCTCCCTTCTTTACAATTCTGCAACACATCTTTGAAATCAACATCATGTATATATTGTTCTTTAATGGTTTCCAATCCAAAAATTTTGAAGTCAAGCTGAGACAACATAGTATAGCGTCGTGATAAAGCATCAGCAATAACATTGTCTTTACCCTTTTTGTGTTTAATGACATAAGGAAAAGACTCAATAAATTCAACCCACTTAGTATGACGACGGTTCAGTTTTGCTTGACTACGAATATGCTTTAAAGATTCATGATCAGAATGTATAACAAATTCTTTAGTCCATAAATAATGTTGCCAGGTTTCTAAAGTCCGAACAAGAGCATATAATTCCTTATCATAAGTTGAATAGTTCAGACTAGGCCCACTCAATTTTCACTAAAATATGCAACAGGTTTTCCATCTTGTAATAACACACCTCCCAACCCAATTCCACTAGCATCACATTCAAGCTCAAAAGTCTTATTAAAATCAAGAAGTTGGAGCAAAGGAGCATGTGTTAACTTATCTTTCAATAGCATGAAAGCCTCCTGTTGTGCATTGCCCCAAACAAAGGGCACGTCCTTCTTTGTAAGCTCATTCAGCGGCGCTGCAATAGACCCAAAGTCTTTGACAAAACGCCGGTAGAACCCAGCGAGGCCAAGGAAACTCCTCACTTGGGTGACCGTTAGCGGAGTCGGCCAACTCGAAATCGCCTCAATCTTTGCGGGATCCACTTCAATGCCCTGCGCGGTAACAACATAGCCAAGAAACACAACTCGATCGGTGCAAAAGGTGCACTTCTCAAGGTTACCAAATAAACGTGCAGCACGCAAAGCATCAAAAACAGCACGCAAATGAGCCACATGATCCTCTAAAGATTTGCTGTAAATCAATATATCATCAAAGTAGACCACCACAAAACGTCCAATGAAAGCACGCAAAACTTCATGCATTAATCTCATGAAAGTACTAGGAGCATTAGTTAAACCAAAAGGCATCACTAACCACTCATAGAGACCAAATTTTGTTTTGAATGCTGTTTTCCATTCATCTCCTAATTTCATACGAATTTGGTGGTAACCACTACGCAAATCAACTTTAGAGAACATGGTAGAGCCACTCAATTCATCAAGCATATCATCCAAACATGGTATAGGGTGTCTATAACGAATTGTGATATTATTAATAGCCCTACAATCAGTACACATGCGAGAAGAACCATCTTTCTTTGGTACCAAAAGAATAGGAACAGCACATGGACTAAGAGACTCACGAACATAACCTTTGTCGAGTAGTTCTTGAATTTGTCGTTCAATCTCTTTCGTCTCCTCAGGGTTGGTACGGTAGGCTGCACGGTTTGGAAGCGAAGCACCCGGTATGAGATCAATTTGGTGCTCTATTCCTCGAATAGGTGGCAGCCCCGGTGGCATCTCCTTGGGAAAAACGTCCGCATACTCCTGCAAAATGTTAGCAACAGCGGGCGGCAAATAGGAAGGCATATCCTCAAAAGAAAACAGGACCTCTTTGCATATGATTGCATAACAAACAGAAGTATTCACATCCAAGTCAGAAATATCAGATTTGGTAGCAAGTAAAGTTGGATGCTTCGAACGAATTTCATTAGGTAATTTGGACCAGATTTAGTAGTATTCTTATGTGGCATCACTTCATTAGCAACAATCTGGTTTTCACTCTTTTGTTTCTCCTGATTTTTTGCTCTACTAGCTCTAGCAAGATCATCTTTCAAAATATGTTCAGGAGTCATAGGTTTAAGACCAATTTTCTTTCCATCATGCATAAGAGTGTAATGATTAGTTCTACCATTATGCACAGATTCTTTATCATATTGCCATGGTCTACCAAGTAACAATGAACAAGCTTGCATGGGCACAACATCACAATCAACAAAATCAGAATATGTCCCAATATTAAAATGCACACGTGTAGTTCGTGTTACCTTTAGTCTACCTGTGCTGTCGAACCATTGAATATGGTATGGGTGGGGGTGCTGCCGTGTAGGGAGAGAAAGCTTCTCCACCATCTCAATGCTTGCTAAATTATTGCAGCTTCCACCATCAATGATGATTCGAATAGCACGGTCCTTCACAACACCGCGTGTGTGGAACAAGTTGTGGCGCTGATTCTGTTCTTGACTAAGCTGCACACTCAAAGCGCGATGTGCAACCAAGCTCCTATAATTATCAGCATCCTCAGCGCCCATGACCTCTATGTCCTGTTCAGAATCTTCATTATCTTCTTGTTGTGCAGAAATAAGCGCGAGAGTCTCTTCATCATAATCACTTGCAGAATCATACTCTCCATCTTCACGCACGATCATCACACGCTGTGTCTTGCACTCTCTCTCGATGTGACCATATCCCCAACAACGGCGGCATTGCACATCCCTTGTTCTTCCCGTGGACACCGAACTCCGAGCTGGCCCATTAGATGTTGATGGAGGACTCGGTGCCGGTGTGCGTGAAGGTGGCATGCTAGACTTGTTGGTCGAAGGAGGAGGTGTAGAACCACGGGAGCTGGCCTCCGGTTGGCGTGGCGTCCATGAAGACGTATGACCTGTAGAAAAATTAGGCCTTGTCCGCGGTTGACGATCCTGCACTTCACGTTCAGCTTTGCAAGCAAGATGAAATAAACGGGTGATAGTATTGTACTCCTTATATTCAAGAATTGTTTGAATCTCCCTATTCAACCCACCCAAAAAGCGTGCAAACATAGCTTCATTATCCTCAATAATACCACAACGAATCAAACCTGTTTGCAATTCTTGATAATACTCTTCTACAGATTTTTTACCTTGTTGTAAACGGGTGAGTTTTTGTAACATTTCACGCTGATAATAAGGAGGTACAAAACGAGTACGCATAGCATCTTTTAAAGCAGCCCAAGTAGTAGGAATATTATCATGATAAAGACGACAATGTTCAGACCACCAAACAGAAGCAAAGCCAGTAAATTCACAAGTGGCGGCACAAACACGTCTATCCTCGGGATACTGTAAACATGCAAAACGTTGTTCTACTTCTAGTTCCCATGTAAGATAAGCATCAGGATTATAGCGACCCTCAAAAGGTGGAATAACTAATTTCAGTTTAGCAACATGGTCGTCTTCACGTACCTGCGCTTGCTGCCGGTGTGCAAGGTTGCGTGGATGTACATGTGGACGACCCGGTGGATATTCGGCGTCCGCTGCGTATCCGTCACCATGCTCGACGGGATTGACGACATGGCCAGCAGCAGATGCTACCGAAGCTTGAGGGTCCTGGAGAGGTACACGACCTGCCCGTGGAACTGCGGCGCCTTGCACCACGGGAGGCGGTATGCGGGGTGGCTGCAACTGTCCCAACAAGCGATCAAACTTGCCGGACAATTCAGCCAAGGTGGTGTTGACGTCGTCGAACTTCGCATTGAAAGCAACCTCCAAGCCATCGATCTTGTCCATAGCACCACGGATCCGGTCCTCGGTGTCCAAAGCATGGTCCGTAACCATCTTCTCAAAGTGCTCCTACAGCTCCTTGTTGGTCATTTCGATCTTCTCGTCCCCTGACATGATTAGTAGAAAACAAGAAACAAATACAAGTATATGTTCCTATCGACTACTAGGGTGTGGTAGAAAACACGCAATCCGTTAAGCAAAATATAAAGCTCTTACAAGTTCCTTACCAAGCAGGAGAGCGTCACGGCAACCACAAAGATCAGCACTCCGAAGATTGGGCAAAGCGATCACCAGGCGAGGTACAAAGCACGTAGGAGAAATCTGTGGAGCTTTAGGACGGCTTTATATATGGTATAGCAATAATCAAAACAGGAATGCAAGTTGAAACAACGCTCAACGACGGTACCGTGCTGGTCCTAGGCTAGACCGTACTAGAGACGCGAGCCGAGGGCACCGACGAAGTCACGGCGCGGCACAATGAGGCCACACAAAAACAGCTCTCAGCAGCAAGATATAAGTGAAGATCACAGAAAAGTAACAGGTACGTGAGTAAGATACCCACAACAATATGCACTGAAAGTGAGATGGTATGCTCTGTGAAGCGTGCGACGCGCTGAAAACGCGAAAAAGTCGCAAAAATATCACTATGATGACAACTGTCTCAAAAGAATCCCCGTACTGAAAAACGAGGGTAGGCTCAAATTTTTTTTTTCGAAATTGCTCTGCAAAGCGTGCCAAATTTGTTTTTTGATTTTTTTTTTGGATGAGTGGGGCGACGCGAGCAAGGATTAACCGAGTTGAAATCTACCTCGTTACGTAGAATTGGCGGAGAAGGAAACAAGCGGAAAAGTACTCTCCCAAAACCCTAACCCTAATTGATCTGGCGGCGCAACAAGGGGTGTGGCGGCAAGAAGGAGGGTATGGGGGCGAGGGTACGATGGAGTAGGGGTGGTCGGTGTTGGCGGCAGAAGGTTGTGGCGGATGGTGGTGGCAGACAGGTGGTGGCGGAAGTTGAACTGCGACGTGCAAAAGGTGCGGCGGCGGTGACTAGATGTGACACGAACTCGAAACTCTAAAGGAAGTAGACGCTACGACCAGCACTTTGACACGACGATGCAGACGAAGATTCAACAATGCAATACACTGAAAAGATTATGCAACAGGCCCGGACTGGTTTTAGGACGGGATGATCTAACCCTAATATTTTTTTTGGCTTTTTCGTGGACTGTAGGTATGAAGAAAACAGATGCAATCTACACTAGTAAAACTGTAAATCTCACCGATCAACCTGAAATCTGATACCACTTGATATGGCTAAGGTAGTCCGATCTTTCGATGAGATAGGGATACGTCGAATCTGGTGGAGTTCGACCTTGGCGATCCGACTTCCACGTACTAGTACGCAGCGCCAATGCAATCGCTAAACCAATCTCCGGGAGTTACCGATCCTGCAGCAGCACGATCAGCCTGACCAATCGGTCTAGTTCTACCTGCGATCGAGGAACAAGTAAGAACCAAAGATGCAATCACGAAATTGCGGATGAAGTATGAGCTTTATTGAAAAGGTGGGATTCCGTAAGCGGTCTTGATCTGGTCGTTGGACACAAACCGAGTACACGAAGTTGCAGCTGTTGGCTAACTTTTAACTAAACAAAATCCGAGTCTAAAGGACGACCTAACGGGGGTATATAAGGAGGAGAGGTGTGGGATTTCGTCCAGCCATGGGTTGGCGGCCGAATCCTACCCTAGGAAGGCTTTCCTCCTTAGATACGGACTCTAAAACTGCCTATTAAAAGGTATCTCGAAAATACATGGGCCTGGCCCAAAAACGAGGTGGCGCAGCACCTATGAAAAGCCTTGGACGAAATTCATTAATTGATATCTTCTAAAATTCGTCCAAGCCTTCAAGCATCTTTATGGTGGCTTCAAATCATGGTAGTCTCCATTGGTAGCGACATCATCTCCGTTGGTTGCACTCCTGCTGCCATCTCCTCCAACGTACATGCTCCATAGCTTGTCCCTCTCATCCATGCTTGGTCCATCATTCCTAAGAGAGACAAACACATTTGATTTAGGCAGCATCATATTCTCATGAATATTAGGACTAGCTTGTAAGAACGAAAGTACCTGTTGATTAAGTTGACGTGCACGAGCTCTAGTCATAGGTCCTTGTAATGTAGGTGGTGTAGTAGTGGCGGTTGCATCTATAGCAGGGATGTCCTCATCACTCTTCGTCCAATCACCTCCGCCTTGAACACCACAGACACGACTAAGGGCTAGTTTGGCTGCACAGATTATAAAATCCGGGGTAGAAAATCCCCATAGGGAATTTCTATGGTCGCCAGGGATCCCGCTTCAGACGAGGGAGATCTCCCCAATCCCTGTGCGCATTTGGTAGCAGGGAGAGCCAGGAGAACGACGACCATGGGAGAGTGAATAGGCAGAAGAGGAGAGGAAGGTGCAGCTCTCTTCCCGCCGGCACCTCTCCATTGTGAGCGAGGAAACTCTCCCCGACCTATCGAGTCGTGGATTTATCGCCCAGGGAAAAGACGTGGAAAGGGCTGGGCTACCCTCTCCCAGCGACGACCAAATGGCTAGGTGGGTTGCCCCGGGTCTATTCGGCCCGTGGAATGTCAGCCTAGGGAAAGGGGGCGGATCCGCTCGGGATCCCTTCTGCCAAATGAGGCCTAAAAGGGGATAGAGGAAGAGCACCAGCAGGATCCAGATTATTTGGAATACTAACACTACAAGAAAACCTAACTGCAGACCTCCGACCCTCCCTCCCACTCACCGCCAGCCACTACGGTCGCCGACAATGGGGGAGAGGGAGACCGAAGAGAGGGACAATGGAGGGTTTTCGGACTCCATTTGAGTGTGGGAAAGGTGGGAGGGAAAATAGAGTGGGAAATATGGTTTTCGGACTTTCTCGGTTTACTCTGAAACGAAATGGTTTTTCTTTTCTTTTCTTTTTCTGCACAGATTGGATCACTTCTTTTAGCAGAATAGCAAGACATGCCCGTGCGTTGCACCGGGAGTAAGAAAACACACATTCTTAGCCTCATTGATCCAGATCACATTTGGTTGCATCACTGAGATATTATTTCCCTCTTGTTGAGACATTCCTCAAAGCATTAGCCATGTAATATATTTACGGACAACCTTAAACACAAATAAGCGCATGTATGAAGTGCTACACTTTAATTATAAAAGAATGGAATAGCTAACCTCGATGTATTGGATTTATGTTGATGTCGATTGTAGTCTCTTTTTCCAGAGACATGTGCATCCCTTCATGCATACACCAATAAAAGGAAAAGAAAAGGAGCTATATTCACAAAGCAACGTTTCATATTCCGAACGTAATAACTTTGTCCTTCCAAACTGGTTATAAAACAATGCATTAGTGCATTACCCACCTTATTTTTCTGTTGCAAGAGCACCATCGTCAGCAGCAGGTGCTGGACGTCAAATAGAGTTGCAAAGCCGTAAACTATGACATTGTGATGAGATATGAACACGTTAGATGTTATGTACTCCACTTCTCAGTATATTGATCTTTTCACGTCAAAATTGCACCAGGGTAGCCATGAAAATCAATTCCGAACTCTTTTTTTGACAACTAAAATTAATTCCGAATCTAGTGGGGAAGAGGTGAACTTGTTGCTTACCTGACACATGACAAAACTTGTAACGGATCTCCCACTACCGGAAAAATTGAATTTGCCGTGCGGGCGAGTCTCTGCCGTGTGCCGCAGATTCTCGGAACACGGCAAAGAAACCTTTGCCGTGCAGGAAATAGGAAGATCACGGCAAATAAACGATGCACGGCACAGAAGCCCGCGAGCACACGGCAAAGAATACGACACGGCAAAATGGAGCCAAAACACACGGCAAATACAGGCATCTCGGCAAACATATCTTTGCCTTGATCCTTTATGTATTATCACGGCAAAATAGTTGACTAGGATCCGCAAGTTTGCCGCCCTCCCCAATATTTCGCGGGAAGTATCTAAATAAAATTCCCGCGCTATAAATAAATTGGCGGGAAAAGCTATACCGTGTGCAGAGAAAAAGCACACGGCACATTTATTCTTTGTCGTGTGCCTACAAGTGCCCCGCACGGCACAGAACATCTTTGCCGTGTGCCTTTTATGCTGTCACACGGCAAACCATGTTTGCACTTACCGCTTTGGTTGTTTTATTTCGACATGCTTCCTTTGTTTATTTTCTTTGTTAAGGCTTGTACTACGTTTATTTACTTCACCTGACACAACCAAGGAAAAAATTACACTGGCCTACCCCCTTTCGACGCCGTTCAAGGTGGCAGACGAAAACGTTAGGGTTTTTCCAGCGGATCTAGGGTTTCGCCGAATCGGGGCCCCGGAGCGTCGAAAACCCACCCAAACCTAGGTTTTGCCATAACATGTATGTACAAGTGTGTTGGGTGTTGTAAATGCCCAAGATTTTGCTCCGGTGTGTGACCGTCTATAACAGCCCTAACTTGGTAATGGAAAATACGAAGAATTTTTCCACTTTTTGCATTCATGTTTGCATCATGGCATATCTTAAATTGCTTGTGTTAACAAACCACAATTGGAAAACATTGTTCAACGGGAAGCCCAGCTTTTCCCAAACTATGAACTTTGAAATGCAAGCTTGGTACCACCCTTAACATGACGGGTGACATTATGGTTCAACAAGCTCCCCAAGTTCCCTCTTTTTCAAAAGGACCAAATGCTTGGTCTCCATTTTGTTGGCAACTTCGTTATGCCTTTAAGTGTGGTTCATAGCTTTGTTGAGTGTGAGCCATGTCTTTTTGCTCAAATGCCCAAGTAGATGTTTGGTGAGTTTGTTATCTTGTGGAGGCTGTCCCAGAATTTTTGTATGTATTTCAGGGTTTGTTTAGCTGACCAAATAGAAAGGGCATTTCTGTTTTACTAGGTCCACCGGAACTACCGGTTCGGTGACCGGAAGTTCCGGCGCACCGTCGTCCCTGTGGCGCCAGTGGCGACACTGTCGCCATGACCGCGCTGCTCACCCCGCGCCCCATCCCACCTACTCCCTAGGGTTAAGTGAACCCTGTGGCACTCACCTGCCCCCTCACTCTCCCCTCCGCCCGTTCCCCACGCGCAGCCCCCCTAGCCCTAACCCTAGATCGGGCACTGTCTTCCGCCGCCGCCGCCGTGGCTGCCGCACACGCCGCCGTCGAATCCGGCCACCCCAGCTCGAGCTGAGGCCGCCGTCATCTCTGCCTCGTCGCCCTCGTCGTCCCAGCAGAAGGAATCGAGCCGAGGAGCTCGGACTCGCCGCCGGGCCCTCTCCTTCCTCCGCTCCGGCCGCCGCGCATCGAGCTCGATTGCGGCCTCCCTCGACCTTCCCATGCCTCGCCGTCGAGTTCACTGCGTTGCTGGTGAGCTGCCCTTCCTCCCGAGCCTCCTCGCTCTCCTCCTCTCCCTCTCTAGCCTGGGTCGCCGCCGCTCTGCCCGCTCTCGCCGCCGGCCGCCGTCGTGACCGTCGCTCCGGCGACCAATAGGTGGCGGCGCCGCTACCCCTTGGCTCACCGTCGCCCCGCGCGTCCAATGCGCCCGGTTGCGCATCCTAGGAGCCCCTCCGTCGACGCGCGCATGCACGGCGTACGCGTGGTCACCGCGCGCGCTCCCGCCGCGGCCGCGCTCAAATCCTTTGACCGGAAGTAGTGTATTACCGGTAAACCGGAAGTAGCCGCGGTAGTACCGCTAACTCTAAAAATTCGGTACTGGACATTCTGAGTTTATAAGCGGAAGTAGCCCGGAAGTAGCACCGGCAGTACCGCCAAACCGGTACTACCGGGCCCTTCACCGGAAGTACCGGAAATTCTCCTTTTCGGTACTGGATGTTTCGAACCACACCCGGAACTGGAACCGGAAGTACCGCTAAACCGGAACTACCGGCCCACTTACCGGAAGTTCCGGAAAACTGTGTTAACTTTGAATCTTAATAACTTTCAAAATGCTGAGCCAAATCTTGGGAATGATATATCAATCTGATCAGCAATTCAAAGCCTATCCAACTATGCTAGTGTCACATCATGATCACAAATAATTAATTGATGTTCTTCATAATTTGATAAAAGGGGTTAAATTCAAATAATTAATTTAACTTGTTATTTATTCATCGGTGCTCCGAAATGTATGAATAAGGTACCAAAAATGATCGGAATCACAAACCCTATCCATTCTTGTCATGTTCATGCATCTTGAGCCACTTCTCTAATAATTCAATAATTTATGAAGAACATGGTCACTAAGCTAAATGTGGGGTTGCTTCCAAATAGTTTCCTAATTATTTGGCTCTCCATTTAATCGTGCCCTTAATTTATATAATAATATCCTTGCATCAACTTGACATGTCATCATGTGATTGAGCATCGCATCTTGTGTTCATGTGATTTATGTGTGCCTTTTATTTCGTTTGGGTATCGATAGATTCCGGAGTCGAGGGTCTCTCTACTTACCCTGACGAGCAGTACTTCACTACCGGGCAGCAAGGCAAGAGATAACCTAACCTTCTTGGCATCTAGCATCCTATGTTTTTATCAAATTATTTTATCCACTATAATATTGCATGCGGTTCAAATGTCTCTTTTGGTAAATAATAGAATATCCTATGAATGCATGTTCCTCCCCGAGCCAACCACATGCTTCCCCTCCTATGAACCCTAGGTTTGATGTGTTGGCCGGAGACAAAGATATAATGGTTGTATTTATATGCTTAGCTATGCTTAGCCATGCTTAGTCGTATGCTAGTTATGTCCGTTGATTAAATTCCATATTGATGATGTTGATGGAATGATTCGGGCATGGTGGATACGTGTGATGCTTAATTAAATTGCTAAAGGCTTGGATGAGTTGCCCTCGGGGAGGGTGGTTTGTCTCATTCTTGCCGCCTAGGTTGAGAGTGCTTTTAGCTAGAACCAAGAACCAAGCGTGCTTCCATTGGTGGGTGTATGGGCGCCTCGCTGACCGAATAATTTGTGAGGGGCTTGTCAAGGGTCCTCTAGTTCGAGATTTCCATTTGCGCGTGAGTTGTGTGGGTGGAAACAGGAACGAGGATGGTGGTGTTTAGGATGTGGCCGCGGGGCAGGGCGCTGGGAGCGCTGAACCTGTCCTTCCGCACACTGATGGTCCTTGAGTAAGCCTCATGCATTGTAAAGGTCTAACCGCGCCCGCTCGCCGGTCTTCCCCGAAAGAGGGCCAACTAGGTGAGCCGGACGGTACCAATGGGTAAAATAGTACACCTCTGCAGGGATAATCTTTTCGAAAAGCCGTGTCCACGGTTATGGACAAACTCTTGGGAAAGGCGGATTAGCTCATAGATAACGTTAACCTAATTGATATGGCAGCTAGAGGTTGCACAATAAACTTGTGATAAAGGTTCATTTCCTCGAGGGTGAGTCGAGGGAGTGCCTTTGTGTGAGACGAGTGGTTTGGTTACAAGTAGGTTCGACGAGAACCGAAGAGGAAAAGGTTACTCTCTTACCCCTTTATAAAAACTTTCTGAGTAGACAATGCCATGGGTCCTTTATGTTTCAGTTATTTGAAACTGGCTTTATGCAAAACAAGTACATATACAGCTTTAGAGCCTTCGTCAGTCATTGGGCCTATATCGCCCTACTAAACTTGCGAGTACATCGTACTCAGTCTCTCTTTGCTGCCTCTATGATTTTGTATTTCAGAGGAGGACGACACCGAGCAGTTAGGTGGGTTCTTCGTTGACGTCGACTACTAGTCTGGGGTTCCCAGGTGGCAGCTTGGTACCGTGGAACAAGCTGGCTGGGATGATGTTTATTTGTAGGCCTCTTAGGCCATATTTTGCTTCTTGTTGTTAGACAACACTACCCGCTTCCGCTTGTTGAATTGTTGGATCTGTGATCCTTTTTGCTTGTAATATTTGTATTCTTCTCGTGATATGAGTTGCTATACTTTTGTGTCGTAGAGTCATGCTTTGTGCCAGTTCTGTTCCACAAGTCTCGATCTTTGTCTTATACAGTGATGGTTGTGTCGGATTCATATCGTCTCTGTATAATTTCGGGGTCGGGGCGTTACAAGTTGGTATCAGAGCAGGACTGCCTGTAGGAAACCCTTTCTTTTGGTCGATGTCGAGTCTAGTGAAAACTATTTTGACCTAAAAATGAGTTGTGAAAACCTTCTTAGGATTCTTTTTACTCCTCATCCAACTCGCTCTACTCTGATTCTTATCTCTATTTGTTTTGTGCTTGGTGTCGATGTTTAGGTTCTCGGGGTTGGGTTCTTACCGTCCAGTTATTCCTCGAGTCCGTTATATCCGGTTAATATCGCCTCGATGACGTGATGTCACCGTGGGTGCCTAAATCTGTCTTTGGTGTTTATTGCTTCTTAAACCTCTATATCTGGAAGCAACCAATGATCTATCTTATCTGTCAGAATTGGTTACTAACTTGCCGTTGTTCCAATTCTTCAGAATGGCTCCTACCCGTCGTGGGGAACATAGCAACCCTGATCCACCGCCGCCACCCTCAATGGCGGAGGTTATGATGGCCATCGAACAAAACCGCCTGCGCAATGAGCTGTTGCTCGAGCAGCTGGTCCAGCAAGGGGCCAGGAGGAACACGGACTGCACCACTCTCAACCAATTCTTGCGGTCCCAACCTCCTACCTTCTCTGAAGCTAAGGAGCCGCTTGATGCGGATGATTGGCTTCGGGCTATCGAGCGCAAGTTTGCCGCTCTTCACGTCCCGGCGACGGAGCACGTCAACTTCGCCACCTACCTTCTGGAAGGAGCCGCCGGTTCCTGGTGGGAGAGCCACGTGGCCATGGTTGCCGCGGGCCATGTTGTCACTTGGGAGGAGTTCCGCACCGCCTTCCGTGCGGCGTACATCCCCAAGCCCATCCTCGAGCTCAAGAGGCGGGAGTTCCTGGACCTAACCCAGGGACGCATGGACGTCCAGTCCTATGGACGGGAGTTCAACCACCTCTCCCGTTACGCCCCTCGGGACGTGACGAATGATGAGGACAAGCAATACCTCTTCTGCAAGGGGCTCGCACCTCGTCTCCGCTATGAGCTCCTACCTTTCAAGTTTACCTCCTACAAAGAGCTCTACAACCAGGCTCTCACCATGGAGTAAGGTAGGAAGGAGCTAGAGGCGTCTAAGAGGCCCGTTTCCACCGACCACCAGAGCTCCTCCTCCTCGGAGGGCAAGAAGCGCAAGGTCTTCGTGCCTTTCAGCGCCGTGCCAAAGGCGCCCTTCGCGCCGAAGCCCACCGGGTACCCGCCACCTCCGCCTCGCCCAGCTACTTCGACTTTGGGTGCGGCTGGAGGCGGTTATCGACCTCGACTTCCTGCACCACCGGGCCTCACGTGCTTTGCTTGTGGCCAGCCGGGGAACTACTCCAGGGAGTGTCCCCAAAAGGCACCGGCTACCGCAGCACCTGCGCCAGCACCCTCTACTCCAGCAATCAAGGCTACCACCGTCAGCCGAGGCCGCCTGAACCACGTCTCGGCTGAAGGCGTTGAGGAGGACCCCGGAGTTCTTATGGGTACGCTCCGAATCAATACCTATCCAGCTTCAGTATTATTTGATTCTGGAGCCTCGCATTCGTTCATATCGATATCTTTTGCACACGACCATCAAATACCGTTTGAGAATATGGACTCCCCGCTAGTGGTTAAAACACCTGGTTCTCGTTGGCAAACCAAATGGGTCACTCCTGAGGTGCAGATTTCCATAGGATCCACCCCTTTTCCATTCCAGTTGATAGCCCTGAGGTCAGAGGGTCTCGATGTTATTCTGGGCATGGACTGGTTAGTCAAGTATCAGGCCAACCTGGACTGTGCTGCCAAGACTGTCTCAGTGATCCATCCACAATATGGGGAAGTGCGCTATTGGTCCCCTTCATCCGCAGCTCCATCTGTTGTCACTCCTCTTTCACCGGAGATCAGTCTTTATTTCCTGGAAGGAATCACCCCGCCTGATATGTCTGAAGTCGCGGTGGTGTGTGATTTCCCCGATGTCTTTCCGGAGGAATTGCCTGGCATGCCACCCGATCGCAGCGTGGAGTTTGTGATTGAGTTGGTTCCGGGAACCGCCCCAGTTTCTAAGACTCCCTACCGTATGCCAACGGAAGAGCTAGCTGAATTGAAGAAGCAGCTTGATGAGCTGCTGGAAAAAGAATTCATCCGGCCGAGTAGCTCGCCTTGGGGCTGCCCGGTTATCTTCGTCAAGAAGAGGGATACAAATGTTCCTCGTCTGGTCGTTGACTACCGCCCTCTCAATGTGGTGACCATCAAGAACAAGTATCCAATTCCTCGAATAACTGACTTGTTCGATCAATTAGCTGGAGCCACTGTGTTCTCCAAGATGGACCTGAGGTCAGGTTACCATCAGATAAAGATCCGGAAGGAGGATATTCTTAAGACGGCCTTCACTACCCGCTATGGGCTATATGAGTACACCGTCATGTCCTTTGGCCTCACAAATGCTCCGGCTACATTCATGAGGCTAATGAACTCCATCTTCCACGAGTACCTCGACAAGTTCGTCATCATTTACATCGATGACATCCTTGTGTACTCCAAGACCGAAGACGAACATGCTGAGCATCTCCGACTTGTTTTGACCAAGCTTCGAGACCACCGTCTATATGCCAAGTTCTCTAAATGTGAGTTTTGGCTGAAGGAGCTCATCTTTCTCGGTCATGTGGTGTCAGCTGCCGGAGTAGCGGTGATACCCGACAAGATTCAGGCAATCCTGGATTGGCCAACTCCAAAATCCGTCAAAGATATCCGAAGCTTCCTTGGATTGGCGGGTTATTACCACCGATTTATCGAGGGCTTCTCCAAGATAGCCAAGGCGCTGACTGAACTCCTCAAGAAAGGCAAACCATTTGTGTGGTCAGACAAGGCTGAAGAGAGTTTCCAGACCCTCAAGGTCAAGCTCACCACCACCCCGGTACTTGTCCTTCCCGATACCGCCAAGGACTTTGTCGTCTATTATGATGCATCTCTACAAGGTTTGGGATGTGTCTTGATGCAAGAGGGCCATGTGGTCGCTTATGCTTCCCGTCAACTCAAGCCACACGAACAAAATTATCCAACTCATGATTTGGAGCTTGCCGCCGTGGTACATGCTCTGAAGCAATGGAGGCCCTACCTCTTGGGCAACCGTTGCAAGATCTACTCCGACCACCAAAGTCTGAAATATCTATTCACCCAGCCGGATCTGAACTTGAGGCAGAGGAGATGGCTGGAATTGATAAAGGACTATGATGTGACTCTCAATTATCAGCCCGGCAAGGCAAATGTCGTGGCGGATGCTCTGAGCCGCAAGGCCTATTGCAATACCGTGATGGTTGAAGAGGCGCAACCGGCTCTCCACGAGGAATTTGCTAAATTGAATCTGGAAATTGTTCCTTCGGGTTTTCTAGCTAACCTTGAGATCAAATCCACTCTCGAGGATGATATCAAAGCCGCTCAACCAAATGATCCTGAAATCCTTGAGATCAAAGAGAATATCGCTAATGGAAAGGCCAATTGTTTCTTGGTTAATGACCATGGTGTGGTCTACTTTGGTGACCATCTAGTGGTGCCCAAGAGTGGAAATCTGAGGGAGTTGATCCTTTCTGAAGCTCACGAGTCACCCATCTCTATTCACCCGGGTAGCACAAAAATGTACCAAGATCTTCGCCCTCAATTCTGGTGGTCTTGCATGAAGCGCGAGATCGCCGAGTATGTTGCTGAATGCGACGTCTGTCGCCGAGTGAAGGCTGAACATCAAAGGCCAGCCGGTACCCTCCGCCCCATAGCCATTCCTGAGTGGAAGTGGGATGAAGTTGGTATGGATTTCATCACCGGTTTTCCGAGATCACAAAAGGGTAACAATGCCATTTGGGTCGTCATTGACCGTCTATCCAAAGTCGCCCATTTCCTCCCGGTCCGAGAGGATATCAACTCCGCTCAATTGGCCGAGCTCTATATGGCCCGGATTGTTCCCTTGCACGGGGTTCCTTTGAGGATCATCTCCGACCGTGGAAGCTTATTTACGTCCAAGTTTTGGCAAAGTTTCCAAAAGGCTCTTGGAACCCGTCTCAACTTCAGCACCGCCTACCACCCTCAAACCGATGGTCAAACTGAAAGGGTGAATCAAGTCCTTGAGGATATGCTACGGGCTTGTGTCATCTCCTTCGGCAAAAGTTGGGAAAAATACCTCCCTCTCGCCGAGTTCTCCTACAACAATAGCTATCAAGCCAGTTTGCAAATGGCCCCCTTCGAGGTCCTATATGGGAGAAAGTGCCGGACTCCTCTCAGTTGGTCTGAAACCGGGGAGAGGTCACTTTTCGGTCCTGATGTGATCAATGAAGACGAAGAGAAAGTCCGTGTCATTCGAGAAAATCTCAAGGCTGCTCAATCCTGTCAGAAAAGCTATTATGACAAGCACCACCAAGAGGTCCACTATGAAATCGGTGACAAGGCCTACCTTCGAGTCTCTCCTCTCCGAGGCGTTCGTCGTTTCGGAATCAAGGGCAAATTGGCACCTCGCTTTGTTGGCCCTTTCACCGTCCTAGCTAAGCGAGGAGATCTCTCCTATCAACTCGAGTTGCCCTCCAACTTCCCGGATGTGCATGATGTGTTCCATGTCTCCCAACTCCGTCGTTGCTTCAAGGATCCAATCCGTGGGGTTGATCATGAGGTTTTGGACATTCAAGATGATTTGACCTACCGCGAGCATCCTATCCGCATCTTGGATGAAGCGGAGAGGAAAACCCGCAACAAGTCTATCAAGTTTCTCAAAGTTCAATGGTCTAACCATTCTGAGGAAGAAGCCACATGGGAGAGAGAAACTAGTCTTCGTCAGGAGTACCCCGCCTTCTTCACTCAAGCCTAGAATCTCGGGACGAGATTCCTGTAAGGGGGGTAGATTTGTAACAGCCCTAACTTGGTAATGGAAAATACGAAGAATTTTTCCACTTTTTGCATTCATGTTTGCATCATGGCATATCTTAAATTGCTTGTGTTAACAAACCACAATTGGAAAACATTGTTAAACGGGAAGCCCAGCTTTTCCCAAACTATGAACTTTGAAATGCAAGCTTGGTACCACCCTTAACATGACGGGTGACCTTATGGTTCAACAAGCTCCCCAAGTTCCCTCTTTTTCAAAAGGACCAAATGCTTGGTCTCCATTTTGTTGGCAACTTCGTTATGCCTTTAAGTGTGGTTCATAGCTTTGTTGAGTGTGAGCCATGTCTTTTTGCTCAAATGCCCAAGTAGATGTTTGGTGAGTTTGTTATCTTGTGGAGGTTGTCCCAGAATTTTTGTATGTTTTTCAGGGTTTGTTTAGCTGACCAAATAGAAAGGGCATTTCTGTTTTACTAGGTCCACCGGAACTACCGGTTCGGTGACCGGAAGTTCCGGCGCACCGTCGTCCCTGTGGCGCCAGTGGCGACACTGTCGCCATGACCGCGCTGCTCACCCCGCACCCCATCCCACCTGCTCCCTAGGGTTAAGTGAACCCTGTGGCGCTCACCTGCCCCCTCACTCTCCCCTCCGCCCGTTCCCCATGCGCAGCCCCCCTAGCCCTAACCCTAGATCGGGCACTGTCTTCCGCCGCCGCCGCCGTGGCTGCCGCACACGCCGCCGTCGAATCCGGCCACCCCAGCTCGAGCTGAGGCCGCCGTCATCTCCGCCTCGTCGCCCTCGTCGTCCTAGCCGAAGGAATCGAGCCGAGGAGCTCGGACTCGCCGCCAGGCCCTCTCCTTCCTCCGCTCCGGCCGCCGCGCATCGAGCTCGATTGCGGCCTCCCTCGACCTTCCCACGCCTCGCCGTCGAGTTCACTGCGTTGCTGGTGAGCTGCCCTTCCTCCCGAGCCTCCTCGCTCTCCTCCTCTCCCTCTCTAGCCTGGGTCGCCGCCGCTCTGCCCGCTCTCGCCGCCGGCCGCCGTCGTGACCATCGCTCCGGCGACCAATAGGTGGCGGCGCCGCTACCCCTTGGCTCATCGTCGCCCCGCGCGTCCAATGCGCCCGGTTGCGCATCCTAGGAGCCCCTCCGTCGACGCGCGCATGCACGGCGTACGCGTGGTCACCGCGCGCGCTCCCGCCGCGGCCGCGCTCAAATCCTTTGACCGGAAGTAGTGTATTACCGGTAAACCGGAAGTAGCCGTGGTAGTACCGCTAACTCTAAAAATTCGGTACTGGACATTCTGAGTTTATAAGCGGAAGTAGCCCGGAAGTAGCACTGGCAGTACCGCCAAACCGGTACTACCGGGCACTTCACCGGAAGTACCGGAAATTCTCCTTTTCGGTACTGGATGTTTCGAACCACACCCGGAACTGGAACCGGAAGTACCGCTAAACCGGAACTACCAGCCCACTTACCGAAAGTTCCGGAAAACTGTGTTAACTTTGAATCTTAATAACTTTCAAATGCTGAGCCAAATCTTGGGAATGATATATCAATCTGATCAGCAATTCAAAGCCTATCCAACTATGCTAGTGTCACATCATGATCACAAATAATTAATTGATGTTCTTCATAATTTGATAAAAGGGGTTAAATTCAAATAATTAATTTAACTTGTTATTTATTCATCGGTGCTACGAAATGTATGAATAAGGTACCAAAAATGATCGGAATCACAAACCCTATCCATTCTTGTCATGTTCATGCATCTTGAGCCACTTCTCTAATAATTCAATAATTTATGAAGAACATGGTCACTAAGCTAAATGTGGGGTTGCTTCCAAATAGTTTCCCTAATTATTTGGCTCTCCATTTAATCGTGCCCTTAATTTATATAATAATATCCTTGCATCAACTTGACATGTCATCATGTGATTGAGCATCGCATCTTGTGTTCATGTGATTTATGTGTGCCTTTTATTTCGTTTGGGTATCGATAGATTCCGGAGTCGAGGGTCTCTCTACTTACCCCGACGAGCAGTACTTCACTACCGGGCAGCAAGGCAAGAGATAACCTAACCTTCTTGGCATCTAGCATCCTATGTTTTTATCAAATTATTTTATCCACTATAATATTGCATGCGGTTCAAATGTCTCTTTTGGTAAATAATAGAATATCCTATGAATGCATGTTCCTCCCCGAGCCAACCACATGCTTCCCCTCCTATGAACCCTAGGTTTGATGTGTTGGCCGGAGACAAAGATATAATGGTTGTATTTATATGCTTAGCTATGCTTAGCCATGCTTAGTCGTATGCTAGTTATGTCCGTTGATTAAATTCCATATTGATGATGTTGATGGAATGATTCGGGCATGGTGGATACGTGTGATGCTTAATTAAATTGCTAAAGGCTTGGATGAGTTGCCCTCGGGGAGGGTGGTTTGTCTCATTCTTGCCGCCTAGGTTGAGAGTGCTTTTAGCTAGAACCAAGAACCGAGCGTGCTTCCATTGGTGGGTGTATGGGCGCCTCGCTGACCGAATAATTTGTGAGGGGCTTGTCAAGGGTCCTCTAGTTCGAGATTTCCATTTGCGCGTGAGTTGTGTGGGTGGAAACAGGAACGAGGATGGTGGTGTTTAGGATGTGGCCGCGGGGCAGGGCGCTGGGAGCGCTGAACCTGTCCTTCCGCACACTGATGGTCCTTGAGTAAGCCTCATGCATTGTAAAGGTCTAACCGCGCCCGCTCGCCGGTCTTCCCCGGAAGAGGGCCAACTAGGTGAGCCGGACGGTACCAATGGGTAAAATAGTACACCCCTGCAGGGATAATCTTTTCGAAAAGCCGTGTCCACGGTTATGGACAAACTCTTGGGAAAGCGGATTAGCTCATAGATAACGTTAACCTAATTGATATGGCAGCTAGAGGTTGCATAATAAACTTGTGATAAAGGTTCATTTCCTCGAGGGTGAGTCGAGGGAGTGCCTTTGTGTGAGACGAGTGGTTTGGTTACAAGTAGGTTCGACGAGAACCGAAGAGGAAAAGGTTACTCTCTTACCCCTTTATAAAAACTTTCTGAGTAGACAATGCCATGGGTCCTTTATGTTTCAGTTATTTAAAACTGGCTTTATGCAAAACAAGTACATATACAGCTTTAGAGCCTCCGTCAGTCATTGGGCCTATATCGCCCTACTAAACTTGCGAGTACATCGTACTCAGTCTCTCTTTGCTGCCTCTATGATTTTGTATTTCAGAGGAGGACGACACCGAGCAGTTAGGTGGGTTCTTCGTTGACGTCGACTACTAGTCTGGGGTTCCCAGGTGGCAGCTTGGGACCGTGGAACAAGCTGGCTGGGATGATGTTTATTTGTAGGCCTCTTAGGCCATATTTTGCTTCTTGTTGTTAGACAACACTACCCGCTTCCGCTTGTTGAATTGTTGGATCTGTGATCCTTTTTGCTTGTAATATTTGTATTCTTCTCGTGATATGAGTTGCTATACTTTTGTGTCGTAGAGTCATGCTTTGTGCCAGTTCTGTTCCACAAGTCTCGATCTTTGTCTTATATAGTGATGGTTGTGTCGGATTCATATCCTCTCTGTATAATTCCGGGGTCGGGGCGTTACACCGTCTTCACCGAATGTACTCTCTTTCTAGTAAGTTTATTGACTTATAGGTGAAAACTCCCGTTTCGGGGGAACTGGTGGCAATCTTGTGAGAATTTGTGATAATAGTTGGTTTTCCATGTTCGTATGTCATAACCTAACACAACCAAGGAAAAAAGTTCACTTGCCTACCCCCTTTCGACTTGGGTCAAGGGGGTAGATGGGAACTTGACTCTTTTCCAGCGAATCTAGATTTTCGCCGAATCGGGGGCCCAGAGCGTCGGAAACCCACCCAAACCTAGATTTTGCCATGCCATGTGTGTACAAGTGTGGTGGGTGTTGTAAATGTCCAAGATTCCATGTGGTCCTTCGCATGATTCCCTGGCCGTCTCCCGAAACGGGAGTTTTCACCTCTAAGTGTCGGAACTTACTACGGAGTAAGCGGGGTCGGTGAAGCGGGTCGCACCTCGGAGCTGTATTTTGGTTCCCACAACCTACCAACACACTCTTATATATATATTAGGGTCCCATGCAAGCTTTGGTGGGATTCCGACGCTCCGGACCCCCGCTACGGCGAAACCCAACACCCGCTGGAAAAAAGTCCAACCTGTCGATCTACCCCTTTAACCGGCGCCGAGAGGGGGTAGACGCATGAACTTTTTTGCTTGATTGTGTTAGGTTGGTACATAGGACCATGGGGAACCAACATTTCATTTGGTCCGTCGCATGATTCCATGCCCGTCACCCGAAAGGGGAGTTTCCACCTCTAAATGTCGGAACTTACTACGGAGTAAGCGGGGTCGGTGAAGCGGGTCGCACCTCGGAGCTGTATGTTGGATCACACAACCTACCAACACACTCTTATACATATATGAGGGTCCCATGCAAGTTTTGCTGGGGATTCCGATGCTCCGAACCCTGACTGCGGCGAAACCCTACACCCGCTGTAAAAAAGTCCAACCTGTCGATCTACCCCTTTGACCGGCGCCGAGAGAGGGTAGACGCATGAACTTTTTTGCTTGGTTGTGTTAGTTTGATACATATAACCAAGGGGAACCAACATTCCATGTGGTCCGTCGCATGATTCCATGCCCGGCACCCGAAACGGGGGTTTACACCTCTAAGTGTCGGAACTTACTACGGAGTAAGCGTGGTTGGTGAAGCGGGTCGCACCTCGGAGCTGTATGTTGGTTCCCGCAACCTACCAACACATTATTATACATATATTAGGGACCAATGCAAGTTTTGGTGGGATTCGACGCTCCGGACCCTGACTACGGCGAAACCCTACACCCGCTGGAAAAAAGTCCAACCTGTCGATCTACCCCTTTGACCGGCGCCGAGAGGGGGTAGACGCATGAACTTTTTTGCTTGGTTGTGTTATTTAGGTACATAGAACCAAGGGGAACCAACATTCCATGTGGTCCGTCGCATGATTCCATGCCCGGCACCCGAAACGGGGGTTTTCACCTCTAAGTGTCGGAACTTACTACGGAGTAAGCGGGGTTGGTGAAGCGGGTCGCACCTCGGAGCTGTATCTTGGTTCCCACAACCTACCAACACACTCTTATACATATATTAGGGACCACTGCAAGTTTTGGTGGGATTCCGACGCTCCGGACCCTGGCTACGGCGAAACCCTACACCCGCTGGAAAAAAGTCCAACCTGTCGATCTACCCCTTTGACCGGCGCCGAGAGGGGGTAGACGCATGAACTTTTTTGCTTGGTTGTGTTATTTAGGTACATAGAACCAAGGGGAACCAACATTCCATGTGGTCCGTCGCATGATTCCATGCCCGGCACACGAAATGGGAGTTTTCACCTCTAAGTGTCGGAACTTACTACGGAGTAAGCGGGGTTGGTGAAGCGGGTCGCACCTCGGAGTTGTATGTTGGTTCCCGCAACCTACCAACACACTCTTATACATATATGAGGAACCCATGCAAGTTTTGGTGTGATTCCGACACTCCGGACCCCCGCTACGGCGAAACCCTACACCCGTTGGAAAAACCTAGGTGGTTCTAGGGTTTCGCCGAAGCGGGGCTACGGAGCGTCGGAACCCCACCTAAACCTAGGTGGTTCACTGGTTCCATACCATATGTATACAAGTGTGTTGGCTGTTGTACATGTCCAAGATCTCACTCCGGTGTGTGACCGGCTTCACCGGCATCACTTTCTCCATACCGAGTTCCTGGACTTATAGCTCGAAACTCCCACTTCGGTCGAAACCGAGGGAATCTTTGTACATGTCCAAGTGCTTGGTTTTATTAGGTTAGTTCTTAAAATAGTAATACTAATAAACAGTCCATAAAAATAGTAAAGAAGAAAAATAATTAAAAGAAAAAACAAACAAAAGAAAAAATGAAAAAAAAGCACACGGCAAAGTCTGTCTTTGCCGTGCGCCGCGCTTACAAGCACACGGCAAAGGCATTCTTTGCCGTGCGCCACTCTTACAACTGCACGGCAAAGGGTTCGAAAAAAAAAGAAAAACTCACTCACACCACTCACCACTCACCCGACCCCGCACGCACACACGCACACCAGCCGCCCCCGACCCCGCCCCCGCCGCCGCAGCGCCGTCCCCACCCGCGCGTCCGCCGCCCCGTGCCGCCTCCACCCCGCGCCGCCCCACCCCGCATCGCACGCCGCCACACCCCGGCCCCGTCGCCACACGCCGCCCCGGCCGCCCCCGCCGCCACACCCCGCCCTGCCCCCGCCGCATCCCTCCCCCGGCCACTCTGCGCCCCTCCTCCCGGGTGAGCTCGCCGTCGCTCCCAAGAAGGATGAGCTCGCCGGCCGGTCCAGGGTGAGCCCCATCGCTCCCTTCGCCTCCCCGTGGCCTCCCTTTCCTCCTCCCTCAGACCGGTCCAGGACAAGCCGCCACCGGTGCTCCTCTGCTCGCCGCATCTCCGGCGCTCCTCTGCTGGCCGCATCTCCGGCGCTCGACCCGACGGCCGCCCTTCACCGCACCGGCCCGATCTCGCCTTCAGCAGCTACGGATCGGCTCTCCCCTTCCCTGCAGGTATTTTCTTGCTTTTTTAATAAATCCCTACAGGAAATATGTTGTACCAATAATGTTGTAAAAGAAACAAACAAACAAGATAAATGATCTGGTGTTGTTTGTAGTTGTAGTTGTGGGTGGGTTAGTGTCGGTTTGTGTGGTGGATTAGAGCCACCGATCCACATGTCCGGCTTTGCAAAGATGCACAACTTGGCTAATATGTAGGTGCAGATTTGTAATACAGGTTACTATTAAAGCAACAAAAATGATAGTGCAAATGTGCAAATATGTCCGGCTTGCAATTGTGCTTTTGGTGTCTTTTCAAGCGACAAAAATGATAGTGCAAATTGGGGCCAGAGTTTATGGAATTATCATATACATTTCTATGCAATTAGATCATTACCATTTTGTTTAGCTATACCCTAATTTTCTCTTTTGTGCATGCTATGATTTAAGGTGGACATTGGGACCGGCATCGCAGGGCTTCTTGAAGGAGCGTTCGAGATCTTCTTTGACATCCTGGTTCCCAGACTTGGGGGCTGCTGCTCGTACAGGAGTATGGTTGGAGGGTGAGAGCGGGGCTGTCGACGGAGGGCGGTTTGCGGGAGCGGCGAGCATCTTCTTCGCCGTTGAACACGCTTCGAGGGTAAGAAATCGTCGGCTCTCTTGAATGTACCTAGGGTTTTATTTTGGTCTAGATAACCGAGTCTGTCGCGTCACCTAGGCATCTATACCCGTCCGTAAGCGTTACGCGGAAAAATATGCACATAGAGTTAGAGTTGCATATTTTCAGCCGTAACGCTTACGCCATTTACGGGGCAGTCCGCGGGTCCGTGGATTGGGTACGTTCTCCCTGCTCTACCTCGATCCGAGATAGAATTTCGGCAGTGCCTCCCCGTTGTTCTCCAGATGCACATTCTCTCGGCTTTTTGCCGAGACGTGTATCGGGAGAGCAGCGGGGAGGTGCTGTCGAAATTCTATCTCGGATCGGGGTAGAGCGGGGAGAACGTACTCAATCCACGGACCCGCGGGCTGTTTAGGTCCAATACCCATTAGAGAGATAGGTGGATGCATGCCGTAAAAAATGGTTTTGTTATAATTAAATGACATGTTGAACTGAAAGCATTGTGTATGTCTTTTTTGGTATCGATTAAAGGATGGAGAACCGTGAGTGGATGTATGCTGGCAGAAAGAGTCAGTGGGAGTTTAGTGATGAATGGAGAGATAAGGCCGAGGAGTTTGTGAACAAGGCGTTTGACATCAGTAGCAAATCCATGAAAGTGTTTTGCCCCTGTAAGAAATGTGCTAACCGAAAGCGACATTCGAAGATAGATGTCAGTACGCACCTGCTCAAGTTTGGGTTCACACTGTTCTACCATGTTTGGAATTTCCATGGTGAACAGTTAGCAAAACGTCCTAGAACCGAGCCGCGTCAGATTCAGCCAGCGGGAGAATTTGACACTGGGTTCAACAATTGCTTAGACGACTTTGTTAATGCTAATGCGCCTGAAAGCCCTCATGTAGAGGCGGAGACACCTCAGGAGGCGGAGACAAGTGAGCAGCCGGAGGAAAACACGAAGAAGTACTACGAGACTATGTTTGCTTCCCAGAAACCCCTTCATGAACATACAGATGTTACCCTTCTAGATGCCATCGCTCGCCTTATGGCCCTGAAGTGCCAGAGGAAGATATGCAGGGATGGTTTCGATGATCTTCTGGCCGTCGTTGGCAGCCTTCTACCGAAAGGGCACATCTTGGCGAAGAGCTTCTACGAGGCGACTAAACTCCTCCGTGACCTTAAGATGTCATGTGAGAAGATAGACGCATGTCCGAAGGGATGCATGCTATTCAGGAAAGAACATGCTGGAACAAATTATTGCATCCATTGCAATTCCTCTAGGTACTTCGAGGTCGACCTCGGTGGTGGACAGAAGAGGCAGACCGGGATTCCCCAGAAGATTCTCCTGTACCTTCCATTTATATCGAGGATCCAGCGTCTTTACATGAACAAAGACACTGCCCAGCAGATGCGATGGGCCGCGTTAGGGGAGAGATACACGGACAAGATGATACATCCGTCGGATGGTGCCGCATGGAAGAAGTTTGTAGCAAAGTATCCACTGAAAGCGGGCGACCCGAGGAGCGTAGCTGTTGCTATATTAACCGATGGGTTCAATCCGTATGGCATGTCAGCGGCAACATACAGCTGTTGGCCCGTGTTTGTCATCCCCCAGAACCTCCCCCCCGGCGAGTCCATGAGATCACATAACATGATAATTCCAGGACCGAAATACCCCGGGTAAGAACATGAATGTGTACCTGGAACCGCTGGTGGAAGACTTGGCTGTTGGCTGGAACGGTCGCGGGGTCCGAACATATGATGCCTCAACAAATGATCACTTCGATATGTATATCTGGTACCACACATCTCTCCATGACCTACCAGCGCGTGCTTTGTTCTGCGGCTGGTGTACACATGGGAAGTGGCCTTGCCCACAGTGCAGACAGGCTATGACTTTCTTCTGGCTTAAGAAGGGAGGCAAGTATTCCTGCTTTGATCAACATCGACAGTTCCTTGACCCAGATCATAGATACAGGAGTGACGTAAAGCGGTTCAAGAAAGGAGTCGAGATCCATGCTCCGAAACCACGTCTGATGACCGGACGAGAAATCAAGGCTGAGCTAGAAGCTCTCGTGCCTAACCCCGATGGGAATGGTTTCGTGGGTTATGGGGAGACACACCAGTGGACTCACATTCCGTGCTTCTGGAAGCTGCTCCCTTACATGGAGGATGTTGAGCTTCCACACAACATTGATGTAATGCACACCGAAAAGAATATCGCCGAGGCTCTCTATAGCAGCATCATGGAGACTGAGAAGACGAAGGATAACGTCAAGGCTCGAATTGACCAAGAAGAGCTTTGTGATAGGCCAAATGTGAATATGCAGCCTCCTGGAGTCAACGGCAGTAGGTGGTCTAAGCCAAAGGCTCCGTTCTGCCCTACAAGGGCGGAAAGAAGGGAAATATTACAGTGGCTCGTGGACTGTTTGTACTTCCCTGATAGGTATGCAGCTAACTGGACGAGGTGTGTGAACCTGGAAACGCAACGAGTGGGAGGGCTGAAGAGTCATGACTACCACGTGTGGATTGAGCGCATAATGCCGGTGATGATTCGAGGCTATGTCGATGAGGAGACTTGGCGAATACTTGCGGAGTTGAGCTTTTTCTTCCGTCAGATTTGTGCAAGGGAGTTAGATCGTGAAGTGCTTGAGAAGCTGCATGAACAGGCACCCGAGTTGCTTTGCAAGCTAGAGATGTTACTTCCGCCAGGTTTTTTTAATCCGATGCAACATATGATCTTGCATCTCCCGCACGAGGCTTCACTGGGGGGGCCTGTGTCGACCCGTTGGCAGTTTGGGCCTGAGAGAGAAATGAACAAGCTACGTGGAAATTGCGGCAATAAATGCAAGATCGAGGCATCCATGGCCGAGGCATGCCTTAACGAGGAGGTGTCAAACTTCACGACAAGGTATTATCATGCCAACATTCCCACAAACCACAATCCAGTCCTTCGCTACAATGTAGCCAACCCTGAAGATGTACCCAAGCTTAGCATCTTCATAGGGCTCGGTGGCAAATCAAGTGGCACGAAGAAATTCATCATGAATAAACTCGAGCGGGATATGATAAGCTCGTATATCTTGTTAAGTATGGTGGAAGTGAAGCCGTACATCGAGTAAGTCTTTCACCATTTAGTATTTCACAAACATTCACTCCTATATTCGTGGCTAACTCCTCTTTTCTCATTGGCGTAGACGATTCACTCGTGAAAAATGGAAGCTGAGAAGGGAACCTACCCCGAAAGAGTCGAAGGATCTTTTTGACAAGGGTGCTGGTTTTGACAAGGGTGGTGGTTTCATCAGCTGGTTCGCGGGTTTGGTACTGTTCTATCTAACTTTTCTAGTGTCGTGGACATTCATCTAGCATTCCTCGTTCTAAACTTGTCATGCTAAACTTGTAGGCAAAAAAGGACAAAGAGATGAAGCCAGAGCTTAGAAAGATTACCCATGGCTTTAGCCATTCCGTCAACTCATTCCATGCTTATGACGTGAATGGATATCGCTTCCATACCCATGAGTACACAACAAACCGGGCCAATCGGAAGACAATAAATAGTGGGGTGTTATGTGAAGGCTCAGATAAACTCCATTACTATGGAAGAGTCGAGGCTATATACGAGTTGAATTATGGCTTTGGTAAAGGGCTAAATCCCGTTGTATTCAAATGCCATTGGTTCGACCCGCATCGGGTGAGATGGGATCCTAGAATTGGATTGGTCGAAGTTCAACAAAGCACCAAGTATTCGGGAGACGACGTCTATATTTTGGCTACCCAGGCCTTCCAAGTATTCTATCTCCCGTACCCGTGCAAGAAAACAGCCAAAGCATATCAAAAGCGTCTACAAGGGTGGGATGTTGTGATGACGGTACCGCCGCACAATAGGCCGCCTATGCCTAACAGTGAAGATTACCGGCGCCTAGAGCCCTCGACATCCGAAGGCGAGTTTTATTAGGAAGGAGGGCTCCCTGGGATATTCACTATCAACTTGACGACCGATGATGACATGGAATACGTCGAAGAAGACGAAGATGCGGAATGGAGGAAGACACAGCGCATGATGAAGTCGTGGAGGTTCATAACCAAGCCGATGTGTCTTTGCTAGAGCGGTTCCACGCAGGACTTGACGTCGATGAGCCACAGGGACCACCTCCTGGTTCCGTGGAGGGTTGGTGGTGTGGCGACCCTGACAGTGATGACGACACGGGTGGTCCAATAGTTGATCCCAATGATCTCGACACAGGCTACTGATAGCGATGAGGACACATGTATTAGTAATTTCCAGTCTAGCTTATATGTAATAGGTCAATGCTACTCTATGTAACCGTGATTGTCAGTCTAGTTTATTTTGTGAGAACTCATTGTCGCTACTCCATGTATTTTGTTTTATTCTAATTGTTGCTTCATCTAAATTCTTTTTTTACTTTTGCTTCATCTATTTACCTTAATTTTGGATTATGTATACTGATGAAACTTTTTTTGACAATGCAGGAAACATGAAGAAGGCCCTTGCAAAAAAGGTGCGTAGTGTGTCGAAAATCCTGGTGGGATCGAGTTCGGCACGACGGCTACCTTCACCTACACCCTCACCTCCACGTGCGAGGAGTGCACGGCGTGGGAGTACGAGGAGAGAGAGTCCTCCCCCGGCCGAGGAGTCCGACGAGGAGGACGTTCCGTACGAGGAGGAGTCGGAGCCGGATTCTGAGGACGAGTCGCTGGACGAGTCGGAGGTGGGCTAGGAGGAGGACAGCGAGGAGGAGCAGGAGGTGGGCGAGGAGGAGGACAGCGAGGAGGACGTGGGCGAGGAGGGACCTGGGCAGGGCGGGTTTGAGCTTGACCCGACGCTGCAGTGGAAGCCGCCGGAGGAGGAGTGGGTTGAGACGGACCCGACTATCCCTCCGCCACAGAGCAAGGCGCCGTATCAGCGGGGGGCCGCGACCCTCCCCGATCTTCCTTACGGCTCGCGTCACACTCTTCTCGTGCCCAGCGGGAAAAGGTACAGCTTATTGTTTATGTTCAATTTTAGCTTTTTCATTGTGTTTTGACCCGCTAACCGTATTAATTTTGGTTTTTTCATTGTGTAGGTCGTTTGAGTATGTGCCTGCTAAGGCCAAGGGACAGCGTACCTACTCGAGCATCCTTGGATGTCTTGTGCGCAAGTTCTTCCCTGGGATTGTCACCCTCCCAGATGGTACCAGGAGTGTAGCTTGGACTTTCAAGCATTACACCTACGCGGAGGATCCCGAGGGCGAGGAGCTAGACATGGCGCATAAGACACTCCGCCACTTCTGGGTAAGTTTGCTCGACTTCTGTAAATCCGAGATTTCACTAATGGCTTTAACCCTATTCTACCTATGTGCATGCTTGCAGAACTACTTCTCCTACCGCCCGGAGCACGAGGACGACTGCACGAGCATCCTTGTGGAGATGGCCTCCAAGATGGTGACGGACATGCACTACGAGGCTCGCGTGAACAGTGTCCGCAATTGGTACGCCGAGAAGATGATTAAGCTGGACAAGAAGCGTGCCCGGGACATCTTGATGCAGCCATGGCAGTACCTGCATGTAGCTTCATTTCTATATTATCGATTTTGTTGACCGCCATGTAATATCATTAATATGTGTGTTCTGTGCACGTAGGTGCCTCCTCCGTACGTTGGTAACAATTCATCGTGCCACCTCGCGATGGTAGCGTGGTGGACTAGCAAGGAGTACCTCAAGCTGCACGAGGAGGGAAAGGCAAAGCAGGCGTACAACAAGGGTGGAACACACCGCCAAGGCAGCCGCAACCTCTACCAATGCGTGCAAAATGAGGTGAGCAAATGCATTTTTTAGTCCACCTAAGTTCGTGCTCTCTTTTGCAATATTTCCTGCTTTTCACCTATGCTCGTGCTCTCTTTGTAGAAAGCGAAGACCGGCGTAGACCCCTCACCCTTCGCCGTTTGGTCAAAGTTTCGTACGCGGGATGAGCCGGATCCTGACACGGGGTCGATGTGGATCAACAGCGGCGCTGAGCTCCGGAGCACGGGGTACACGGCGAAGTTCAAGGAGCGCAACGGTGAGGATGCTGACCCTCTCACCAGTCCACTTGACGTCGAGGCTATCGTGCTTGCGGGGGGAGGCAAGGCGAATGGCCGGTTGTGGATAGGTGACGGCTACGTCGACCCTCGCACCGTCCCGTCCCTACGCCAGGTCCGCCGTGGGAGGGCGCCTGGTGCGCCTGCTGTGGAGACCCGCCCACGAGTTTCGGGTCTGGTTGTCGACCAGCTCTGGGAGCAGGTTAGTCAGCAGCAGGTGCTCTTTGAGCAGCAGCAGGAGCAGATCCGACAGCAGCAGGAGCAGATCCGGCAGCAGCAGGAGGCGTCCAGGCAGATGATGGAGTGGATGACGGCCAACATGCAGCGCTTGGCTCCTGCGGACGGGACTCTTGCTTTTGCTCCACCGACGTTCCCATGGGTATGTCGTCAAACTTGTCATTCTATCCATCTTACTGTTCTAACTTAGTTATCTTTGTAATGCGAGCATTTTTCCATGTTGTAGATGGATCCAGGATCGGCGGGTGGATCTCACTCGATGGCGCCGCAGCCACCGCCTGGTGGCCAGGACGATCCGGAGCAGCAGCCCCATGTCACAAACCCTTCTGTTGTTCAGAGGCTTCCGTGGGTATGCTCGCATGACTCTACCACTCTCGTTCGAAAACTTACTTCATGTCTCATTTAGATCGACATAGCCAATCAATGAATCTCCAATGGTCACTTGTGTCTTTTGGTTTACCACATAGATCAACTTGTGTTTTATTGTTTACTACATCTAACTTAGATCATGTCTTTTGGTTTACTACATCTAAACTTGTGCATATTCTTGAATTTGTCATTTCCACTTAGTTAGTTGAACTATGCTTATGCCATTGACACTTAGGTATTTTAGTTGTAAACTCATGATTTTTGTATAAACTTGTAGGAGGATTAACAATGATGTCCATCTTCACCATCCGTCCATCGTCGAAGAGTTCATGTGGTATTTGAGTTCACCGTCCCTCGTCGTGGAGTGGAGTTTATGTGGTGTTTGAGTTCACCCATGACATTTCCACTTAGTTAGTTGAACTATGTTGAATTATGCCTATGTAGAGTTTGAACTATGTTGAATTAGTCTTATGGAGGAGTTTGATCTTGTTTATATATGTTATGGAGCACTATTTAGTCATATTTGTGTGAAAATTATCATCTGTGATTTATTTTGTGAATTATCTGTAAAATGCTGTGATTTTTATAAAAACATAATAAATCTGTGCCATATGGTCAATTTGCCGTGCAAGTGCACACGGCAAAGATCTTTGCCGTGCACTCATACACGGCAAAGCGTGCACGTGGCACCCACCTGTGCTCCTGGCAACATGCAGGATGACCATATGGTCGATATGCCGTGCGATCAGGCGAGTGCACACGGCAAAGGGCGGAGGCCTAAGGTCTGGGCAGAGGTTCTGTGCCGTGCGCTTCCTCGGCGAGCACACGACAAAGGAGGATTCTGTGCCGTGCATAACCATGACGAGCACACGGCAAAGCCCGGTGATGTGCCGTGCATAATCGTGACGAGCACATGGCAAAGGCTAATGGTGTGCCGTGCAGTTCGTCACGCCAAGCCCACGGCAAAGTCTGCAGCACGACAAAGATCCATGTTGACGGTTGACCCTCTTCTGACACTGTTCTGACAGATTTGTGCCGGGTAGTGCGCGCAGGGCTCACGGCAAAGCCTTTGCCGTCGGGTTTTTGCAAAAGCGCACGGCAAAGATTCTTTGCCGACGCGAACTGTGCCGTGTAGGCTTTGCCGTGTTCCGCACAGCCTGTGCCGTGCGTTTTGGCTTCACGGCAAAGAACAAATTTCCGGTAGTGTCCATAGAGGCGGCCAGAGAAAATTGCTGCGGATGCTTGCGCGAAATTTAGGGGACGCTCGGCCACCTGCATTGAGGAAGCGCACTCAATCAACAAGATATAGAGAAATATTTGGCTTCTTTGCCTTGTAGCGCTGGTCAGCCCAAGATTTGGCTCCGTAGAGAAGCAGGTTGATGTCGGAGTACTACACGCCGCCGTCGGATCGGTGAAGAGGTGTTTGGAGATTCAGTATATTTTCTTTCTCTTTGCCTCTTGGCATCGACGTCGAGCATGAGCGTTTCCTCCCCGACACTTTCTCTGATCCCATCTCGTCCTCCGGCCACAACCTTGTCCTCCTGCCGTGAGCTAGCCGCCCGATGCCGTTTTCTGCCCCCAGCCATTGCACACTTCTGAATCAGGATGAAAGACCAGGGTGTCCGTAGGTTTGTGTTCTTGGGGCGACGACGTATGTGCACAGAGCTAGTCAGGCCGTCAGGGTCGGTGATCAGCGTCGATGCTCGATCGATTGCCCGGGCGCCGTCTTGCGCGTGGTATGTAATATGCCACTGCTCGCTGTAGATGGAGAGTCAGGCGCTGCCTCCCTGCACCAGGACAAATTGGGGAGGGCGGAGGATGGGGGCGACAGGCTAGCCGGACCTGCTGGTCCAAACCCAACGCATGACTAACGGCAATGACTGCCGCCGCCCCTAATCAAGTTTCTCCAATCCATATCTTTCTCCATCCATTGTTCTTCTCTTCAACCGGAGACGCAGTCTCACCCTCCTCGATGGACTTGTTGCGGCGAGTTGCAACTCCGTCGAGATCGATTAGCTTTGGCGTTTCTCGACGCCAGGCAACGAAACAGGTGGCTTTTATTGACCCGGCGTGGTGTGTGGATTCGATCCTATTGTTGTTGGACTCCAATCCGGATATCTTTTCACGTAACAGCAATCGAGGGGGTCGAGGAAGCACACGATGAACGACGGACGGACAAAAACGTACGAACAAATCAAAGAAGGCTTACGTCCTTTATTATTATTATTAGGTAAAGATAACACACGAGACGTGTGTGTTTCTTTTCAGGAACGCTCCTTAACGGTCGAATCTGACTTTTCTTTTCTTGGCCCCGACGCCTCCTACCCGCCGCGCCGCCGGCCCCTGCCACCTCCGGCGATCTCCCCCACCTCCGTCGGTGCGTCCCTTCTCTCCCCGACTTCCTCCCCTTCCTCTCTCGTGCGCCCTCAGCGAAAACCCTAACTACCGCACCCAATCCCCTCGCGTTTCGCTCCTCCCAATCCCATCCCTTGCATTCGCTCCTCCTCCAACCCCTTCATCCTCCCGCCGTCACCGTCCTTCTCCTCCCCCACCATGGCATCGCCGTCGTCGTCCTCGCCCCTCGGCGACGCAGGCGCCTCTGCTCCCTGGCGGCCACCATCAGCGCCCTCAGCGAGCACGAGCTGCCGCCAAACCCTGCCAGAGGGCGACTCCTAGGTGAGCATCCTCCCCCCATCCTCTGCTCCTGCCTTTTCATGGGACTCACCCCTACCGGCCCTGCGTGCTCAGTGGCACCCCGACCACGGTGAGAACTGGGAGGAGGACTGAGGACGCAGACACGGAGATGGAGTGGTGGGGGTACAAGAGGAGACCTCCGGCGACGCACCTACTGCCTCCCCAAACAATCAGGGCATGATGATGAGCTTTTGATTCGTTATTCTTAATTATTTATGCTGGCCGATTTTTTCATCTCTCTGGACTTTCATTTTCGATTTGTCTCTCAGGTAGATCTTGCAGTCAATAAAGGTTGGCCTCTATTTGATGTGTGTCCTGTCCATGCTCTTCCTGCAGATCAAAGTCCTTTAAAGTTATTGCCTTTCTTGCTTTCATCTTTCTTAGATTAGATTTGCTCCTCTGACCTAGAAGGTGGCTAGGTCCAGGTTAACACGACATGTTGTGGCTTTCTAAGAAAACATTTTTCTTGTGTTGCTAGGTTTGTTAGGTGCCGCTGGTGATGCTTATGGGATTTTATTGGTGAGATCATGGAGGATGCCGGCCAGCGGCACGGCTCCTCGCCCTCCTAAGCCTCTTCTCTCATGTTCACTGGATTTTTCAATGAGGTACGCACGTTTCTTCTATTCGTCGGCTCTTGCTAATATAATTGCTTCTGCTCCTAGAATAATCCGTATGGAAGACAAATGAAAAATATATTTGGAAATTAAGTATGAATTTGCAGTGAGTAGATGTAGCATGCTGATGTTTATTTTAGCAACCATTAAACCATTTACATCACTCGCTTTAAGATTTTGAGTTACTTCATACATACTGAAGAAGCGAACTGTAAAAACTGCAAGGGACTTCAGATTTTTTTAGTAGAAACACAGGTAAAATTATTAGAAAGGGGAGAAGTGAATAAGAATTGCTTCATATAAGGAAGGACCAAACATGATAGAAAATTACTTGAGACCTATTTAAGGAAGGCAACCAACAGCAAGTCGGAAAAGAAAGGATTATCATTCAGGTATATTTGTCTACTATCATGCCGGACGACTTGACATACAGTAGGAAAATTTCAAAGTTTATCTTAAAATATACCTGAATCCTTATTAGAACTAGCCTACCTTTTGATCCCTTCTTAAGTGTCTTCAATATAATCAAGTGCATGTAAGATTTTTGTGGATGGCTGACACATTGACCAAAGTGTGGGAACACACTTATATTTTCAATACTTAGTTTGTGGGTTTCAGTCATTGTCATGAGAACTAAGTTGCAATGAACCTTAGTGTTGGAGATGGACTGATTTAACTGCTAAATGTAATGACATTTTACTACATTTTCAGATAAATGGACCCTTTGGGGTTGGAGTCCGAAGATGTTTGGTTCCTACAAACTTCTGCCACAGAAAAAGCAGGACCTCTCATCGATAGGTGGTACATAACAGTTAGGTGGCTGGAACCAATTGATCAGTATGATGCACTGCAGCACCGGCACAGCAAGGTAGTACATATCTTGCAGATGTTAACCATGTAATGTTTGCAAAACTCAGCGACAGTAAGGCAGTAACCACCTAATAGCTATATCTCAGAGATAAACAAACTGAACTGATTCCTATGATGCTTGGCCTGAGTTAGATGTAGTTGTGCGTGTGTTCTTTTTAAACTTCCATCCTACTTGCCTATAGATGTGGTGCGTACAAGCTATATGTATGTAGGCCATGTACATGTTTTTTCTGTATGGGAAGTGGGAAGTAGTGCATACTGTTGGAATTGGCATTTAACATTGTTACCCTTTCCAATATATATTTTGTCATAACTGTGTATCACAATCCCTATTCTTTATTTTACAGAAATTTGGACTTGATAGCCAACATTGGCCTGAATGCAGAAATGTAGTGTCATCCTCTCTCGGTCTCATCCTCTGTACATGTCATGTTTTCTCACTAGAATCCACTATGGGCAGTTCTCACTAGAATCCACTATGGGCAGTTCACCTCCAGGTTCGTCTCAGAGCATCTGTCTCCATCTTTGCCTGTATTTTGATCGGCAGAGAATTGATTAACTATTTAACTATATGTATGCATCGTGTGTACCAAGAAATTGGACATTGGACAATCTCAGGGAACACATTTGAAACGACTTACAGGGAATCGGAGGTTGAATCTAGACACTTTTTTCGAGGCAAATTAGGTACCTTCTTCCTGTGAAGTTTTTTAGGGACATCTCATTGCAGTGTGCTTCTTGAGAAATAACTGCATAACTTCATATATGTCTGAGTTATGAATCAATTCCTCCCTTGCACCCATGACACCCCCTGTTGTAGATTACATTAAAGTAAGATCAAAAGGATTATCCACAAACAAATTGATGTATTGTTGGGATTCTTCTGGTGTGTTATAAATAGCTTGAGAAGCTAACATCAACTAGCATATTTATTTAAAGTTGGCAGCTAGCTTTAAAGCTAATAGTTGTTCCACTTTACATTTCTGGACTCTAAATAAGTTCATATCTATTGCTCTGGAATATATCCCTTAGTTTATTATGCTATTAAGCATTTTCATAATGCATATGCTTCTCTTATTTTTGTGTTTTGGTATGCATATTGACATTGGAGTTGCTTTGGGATCTCCTGCTAATGAAGCGATGGCCCCTCCGCTACGAATCATGGATGTATGACTCTTTTTTGTCTTTTAGGTTGCACCTCTTGCTAATGAAGTGCCGGCATGTCCTGTACCTTAAAATCTACCATGATTTGATCATGTTTTACTGCTTCTTTTGTTAATTATTATTATTGGCATCAGAGTTTACAAATGGGTTTATGTTTTTGTGGCGAGCCATGCTTTGGTTTTGGTTATTCGTCCAATATCTTGCATCATCTCTTACTTGGATGCATCATTTGCTGTCATGCTTTTGTGTGTGGTACACAAGTGATGTGATTTATCTAGAGCTTTAATTTTTGTTCTCCACAGTTCCAAGCATTTTTCCGCTTTGCAAACACTGTTAATTCACCGACTTAAACTTAGTTTTGGCAAAAGCGGTCTCAGATAATAGATAATGCCTTGCCATGGATGTGATAATAGTTTGGTGGACATGGATGCCATTGTGTTGTTGCTGACGTCCATCAGTCCAAGTGCTAACGACTGCCTGCCTTTTGTGTTGTTATTATATTCTTTTACAACCAATCATGCTCTGTTTATGCAGAACTCGTGCCAAAAAGGATGCTTGAGCTCATGAATGCTTAGAAAGTCACCAGGGAAAATGTTGCAGTTCACCTACAGGCAGGCCACTTAATTTACATTTTGGTAGTTATCAGTACCGTGCTTCCCTGTACTATTGAGCATAAGTCTGTACTGCAGCCAACAGCTTGGTGATAAAAGACCGTAGTGCACAGAACAAATTATAAGTAAGAGATATTTTTTGTGTGGCACTAGGCATTGAAAGAAAATATCTTTGGAAGTTTTCATGGAGTTCTTATATCTATATTATATATTAGCACGTGGTATACCAATTAACATTATTTAAGTTCTCCTGGGACAAAACCATTTCCACCATGACAAACCTTGGTCTAAAAAGCAAATGAGTAATACTAAATCTGGAGTTTAAAAAGACAAGTTTGTATCTTCACTAGAATACTCTGCAGTTTTATTAGCAGATCTTGAGACAAGTAAATGAGTAATCTGTTACATGTTTTTTTTTTCTGTAGTAGTCACAACACCTTTTAACAAGTTTCGGCACGCATGTCCATGCTAAACTGGAAATTAGCTTTATAGTTACTCCATGTCTCATTTCGGATAAAAATTAATATGCGTCAATACTCAATATAGTCTGCTTCAGAAATCTAACTACTTGCTTTCGTGTACGTAAATACTCAATATAGGCTTTATGTCAGATGGTTGTCTTTTTGGCATCACATAAGCTGGCCTCACTGCTTCTTCCAGAGGTACGCATGGATGCATTTGAAGGACTCCAAGGGAATTAGGCTTCCACCCCTCCTGCAGCTCTATCATCTTTCAGTCCTCAAGGATTGCTAAAAAGTCTTAGAAACAATCAAACATCGGTTCTGATACATGGGGTTGCAACTTTCGGGTCAATTCAGACTAGAAGGTAGTTTGCACAAAGAATTATTTATTCGGTTGATATAGTCAATGCAGGTAATCAAGCCACCTTCTCTATTTACGCTTCAGTGTGCATGTGAGATTTTCAAAATTGACCTGTTAGTGACATAGAGAAGGCAATATTTAAGACTTTCCTGCTGAAAAATATAATAAGAATTAGCTAAATCATAGAATGCATATCCCTATATTTTGTTTTATTTGTTTGCAAAACCGCTTAGTATTTTAGCCATTATGAATTTGAGATTTGAAAGGTGTGGCTCTCTGTATTGATTTAGTAGCCTTGGTGATTAATCCGTCCATATACTTTCTGTATATTTAAGACTTTCCTGCCAAAAAATATAATAAGAATTAGCTAAATCATAGAATGCATATCCCTATATTTTGTTTTATTTGTTTGCAAAACCGCTTAGTATTTTAGCCATTATGAATTTGAGATTTGAAAGGTGTGGCTCTCTGTATTGATTTAGTAGCCTTGGTGATTAATCCGTCCATATACTTTCTATAAATTTTAGAATGAACATCCATTTTTCAATTTCAAAATCCATGCTTAATATACCTAGATGTTAGTACACACGGCGAACAGGTTTGTAGTACAAAACATTAGGATTGAAAGCAAGGGAATGCCAATTTTCTTTTGTAATCCAATGTGGATTCTGCTCATGCGTTAGCTTATTTCAGTGGATCTGGATCATTTCTGATTTTCTCGCTCATGTGTTGTCATGTCCCCCGTCCTTGGTTTTGTTATTTGTCTGCCTGCTTCTGTCCTGGATATATCCTTTGTTCTTTTGTATCTTTTTTTGAACATTTGTTCTTTGTATTTGTTCAGCACATTGATATTTACGCCTAACTTTGTGCACTATGTCTAAACTTTTAGATGCGTCATCATGTGCATCTAGGTGAGCATTGTGGAACTTCTCTGGTAGTTAGGGTTGCTGCTGCAATTAAGAGCGAGCTGGCTATGGCCTGAGGTGCGGGTTAATTCTGGTTCCTTAGATGATCACATTTAGTAAATTCTGTATCATAGTTGTGTCAGTGCTGATGTGTGTGTAGCTTTTGCTGCACCGTCAAATTTGCCTATGCGTGAGTTAGTCATATAGTTTTACTGCTGCAATTTTTTTTTGACTTAGTCGCATGTATAGTTATTTCAGTTGTGTCAGTATGTGCTCTTCTATCTCAATCTTATTTAATTTGTACATGTTACTTGTGTCGCTCACCTTTGTCAATCATTTGCTCTGTTGTGCTGAGGCATATTGCCCCTCGAATAAAAAATGATATTACATTCTGTTTTTTTCAGCAGTATAAAGAGGTGAGTTTAACTTCTCTTTTTGTTCAATTGTTTTTTAACTATGCATAGCTTGACAGACCATTCTGTTTTCATGTGACTAACCCTAAACATAACGGTTTACTCAACGACTAAACCATGTGAAAGAAGTGTGGTGTGTGGCAAGTGTTTACGTTGTATCTGATAATCTTATAACAGGATGTCATGAGGCTTTCTCATCATATCGATATCACCGTTTCGTGTTAGACCGACTTGTAGGGTGCTCAGCCATCACGAGTCTGTTTTATGACAACACTTATATTGAACTGAAACCAAACTGATCAACATGGTGTCAAGCCACTAAGTGATTTTCTCTTAGAAACCAGGTGGCGCACGAAAAGCCGCACCCCTAATCTAGTGTTTTTAGATGCCTGGTAGGTATGTGTTAGGCATGCCTTCAACATGCAGTTTCTGAATAACATGAGTGATGGTCCGAGACATAAAGAAGTGATGGCTAACCTAGTATTGCACCTTGCATATCTCAGCTCTTATTATGTCACGGGTTGTGCTTCCCGAGGGATCAAAAAGTCCACAAGCTGTTGTTGAGGCAATCAAACTTGGTCTGAGAACAAGTTGGTCGTTCTTCCGGCTCTGTCACTGCGGTTGTAATCAAGTTTAGACCCCCCAATCCTATTCTTGATCTGATTCCTCTTGTTGGACCTGATTTGACCTAGGATCTAGTCTCATGTTCTTCTCTAGCTGTAGCTTTGATTTACCTGCACAGCCATCATGTTAGTTTTAGTTACACCAAAACATAATTCACCTTCTTATATTCTTTAGCTAGCTAGCAGTTGCTGAAAAATGCAAACTAAGGTTGTCAAAACTGTGTTCATAACTGGTGTAATTCAGGGATTACCTGATATGATGTTTGCCTTTTGTTTGTGTATAACATTCATTTACTTGCAACTGAACTTGGTGGTTTGCATTTACCGTTTGCATTCAAGAAAACTCACAAGTCTGCCATTCAATAGTAACCATAAATTGGTGAACATGGCATGCCATTTTGTTGATCATTAACTCTTGTTTTATAGTAGGTTGCCACTGAATGCATATGTGATGCTTTTTATATTTCCTTTAGTATATTGGATATTGTTTGTGTGTTATATGTGTATCATATGTATCGATTGCTACCATGCTTGCTTTGTACTTGTTGAAAGGATATCAAATTGACCGTTTTCTGACTTGATTTGCTAGGAAAGGCTTTTGTTGCTGGTTACACTATCTGCCAGATGAGTTCTGCAGCAGCGGATGCGTAGTGCTGTGGGTGTCGCCGAGATGCCGCCGCCATCCTCGCCGCCACCATCTTGCTGCTCGGCGGTAGACGACAAGGGCTTCCTTGAGCACGACTGTGCATACGTCATCATCATCAAGTACGATGTCGAGGTAATCTCACTCTCTCCAACCCTGGTGGTTTGCTATGTATGGTTTCTGCAGATGGTGATTTTTGTGCATCATATTCCTTCTAAATGCGAGGAATAGGTTAGGGAGGAGTTTGATTGTGTGTGCGTGTTGTGCTAGTTGTACCCTTAAGGTTTCGTGTGGTGGTTGCAGAACTGTGTTGTTAGTAGTGCTATATAGCTGTAGCTTAAGTTATTGTCGTGGCTTGAGTTCAAATTTTAACTGTTAGTTACTTGCTAATTGTTATGGGTCATAGGATGTTGCATGTGTTGTGGTTCTACATGGTACTATGCAGTGTGAAAACTGCTTCATGAAAATCCAAGTGTTATTTCAGTCTGTATGCTTGATAATGGAATTTTCTTTAGCTCGTGGAGGCTGCTTCCATGTTGACTGAATGTTAATCTTTCCAAGTGCCAAACAACCTTGT
This sequence comes from Puccinellia tenuiflora, assembly GCA_012064385.1. Classification (NCBI taxonomy): domain Eukaryota; kingdom Viridiplantae; phylum Streptophyta; class Magnoliopsida; order Poales; family Poaceae; genus Puccinellia; species Puccinellia tenuiflora. The sequence continues at coordinate 665,694 of QRDG01001303.1, forward strand.
TAAGAGCATGGTTTGCTTGTTGTAAAGAAAGGATTAGAACTCTTTTACTTCACTTATATCTTTGTGAAGAGTTGAATAGTAATTATTTTGGTTGCTTGGTTATATGTTGGAGTGAAAAATGTTGCACGTGTAGTATTGGTAGACTAGAACTTGCATGTGTTGTAGATCATTGAATTGTGGTAATATGATACCTTGCAATTGTTTTGAGATATTAATTAAATTAATAGTAAAATATGCTGGCTATTTAAGTTGGAACTAATTAGTGAAGACGTGTTAGTAAAGTGTGGAACCGTACCTTTCTGAACTAAACAACCTAAGTCGATAATGTTTTTGTATCTTGAAATCTGCTCAGTTGAAAAGTAATTCCTAGTGGCTTGGTTACTGCAAAGGTCGGGGAAGCCAACGGGACTTTATGTCGCCGCCACGGTCCCCCTTGGGGTGTTTTAACCACTTGTGGAACGTTTAAACTGCTAGTTGTTTTACGATATACGAACGCGTTGTCGAGTATTTGGTTTTGACACTTCCACCATACATATTTTGCTAGCCTCTTCGGTATTGTGCATTGCCCTTTCTCACCTCGAGAGTCGGTGCATCCTTCGCCAGTACATCCACACCCTGTGGGAGAACTTTCTCCTGTTCTTCTACACATAAGCCCAACATCTTTCTCAAAACAGCCACCATACCTACCTATCACGGTATTTCCATAGCCGTTCCGAGATATATTGCCATGCAACTCCATTGTTACTTTGTTCTGATGATGCTGTTCTTATTATTTTGCGTGATCATTTAAGCGTGACTCACGCTTGTCAGTGACATCTACCATATATTTATTTTTGGTTTGAGTTATGAGTACTAAAAAGTGTGATGATCTTTATTAGAGTGTTGCTTCTACCAGTGAGGAAATAAAAATAAAAAGAGCCATGGAGGCCAAATAAAAAAAAAGAGCCATGGAGGCCAAATAAAAAAAATGAGAGAAAGTCTAAAAGAGCCATGGAGGCCAAAAAAAAGAGAGAGGGAGCAGCACTACTATCATATATTTATTTTTGGTTTGAGTTATGAGTACTAAAAAGTGTGATGATCTTTATTAGAGTGTTGCTTCTACCGGTGAGGAAATAAAAATAAAAAGAGCCATGGAGGCCAAATAAAAAAAAGAGCCATGGAGGCCAAATAAAAAAATGAGAGAAAGTCTAAAAGAGCCATGGAGGCCAAAAAAAAAGGAGAGAGGGAGCAACACTACTATCTTTTATTCCACACTTGTGCTTGATTAGCATCTATGATTCATTTGTTGGACTTTCATATGCTTTATGCTGTATAACTACGTGGGGACTTTATGTTTTATAACTTGGCTTGCATATTCCAAGGATGAGCTTCCTCAAATGCTCTAGGTCTTCATGAGCAAGCAAGTTCGATGCACCCCTACTAGTTTCATCGGAGAGCTTTCATTCTTATAGCTCTATGTGCATCCGTTGTATGGCAATCACTACTCCTCTCACAGTATCGACTATAAGACTTTCTCTAGTCTAATGGTCATCCTCTCTACTGTTTGAGACTTTCTTTTTGACCTTCCAAACCCCCATCATTATTCTTTTTGTCATGACCTCACGGTACCAAAACCAAGTCTCACACGCATTAGTTGAGTAGACTTCGAAACAGTTGACGCGGGAAGGAAGTGTCTTAGATCACCTGACTGGATCTTGGTCTTGCCATGAGTAATTGCTTGATGCTTTGTAGAAAGATTGATGCTTCACATTTGAGACATAATTTACACTTCTTCTTTCTTGACCTTATGTACGGTTTCATGTCTCCAACGCACTTATTCATGAAAAGTCTCTAGCTTTATGGTCCTTATTATTTGACTATTGTTTGATTGATATCAATATTAGACAATTGTTTTGTATCATATTATTCTCAGCTTACATGATTTACATTGCTTGATCAAGTTCATGTTTGGTAGCATTCACCTGTAAAATTATCTGTTTATCATTTACCTACTGGTGGCGAGTTGGAATTAAACTTGGGGATGTTGATATGTCCCTAACGAGCTTTCTAGACCAAATGCTAGGACAAATTCCTTTATTCATAAACTTGCCTCATGTTTTCACTTTGCACACTTTCACGTACACAAGCTTGCAGCTTTGTTTCATGGTGCATGTAAGATAATTTGCTACATGATTTTGATTCTACTCTTGATCCATCATGAAGAATAATTTTGTAATACTTGTGATGATTTTTTGCTGCTCTTTTATCTTCAATAGAACATGATGATGTATAGAGTAGACGTGATCATTTGAGTAAACTTAGTAGTTATGATAACAAACTTAAAAACCATACTTTTTATCATCTACATGCTCGAGGACTGGTATATCATTTTATATATTCGATTTGGATGTTCGAAAGCATATGTAACGTTGTCTTGAAAATTACTGCTTTTGTTGGATGTTATATATACATGCTATTATAATACAAACTATGGTTATGTTAAATCTATTTTTTCTAAGATTTTCTTCCAACGTTTCTGTTTGAGAATCACTAAGACTTGAGAGTAATCATTATTAGATCAAATCAGCTAGTTAGAGAATAGAAAGTTTAAGTCGACTTATGCAACATATCCTACAAACTAGTGGTTGTGCCAAAGAGTTATCTTGAATACCGTGTTTATATCCAAGATATCACATATTTGTAAAGTGGAGGGAGTATGTTGCAATACATTCTCATCTTTCTTATGTACATTACATTGGCGATTCAACAAATTATTGATCCACCTTTCATTATTTTGTTTCCGCTCCATGAAACACATGCATGTAACCTGCTACTAGACCACCGGGGGGAGCTGATGCTGTCGGCCTTCACCTGGAGCAAAAGATGGCGCCTTCCAAGCTGCAGTTGCCGGCCACCACTCCGCTGCTCCTGCTGCCGACCTCCACTCCAGGGACCTCTACAAGGCCGGCGAGGACAGCTTCAGCCTCGGCGCCATGGCAACAAGGTCGGCCTCGTCCGCACCAACCAAGAGGAGGATGTGCAGGTAGTATTCACACATGCCCAAGATCGAATCGGTCAATTTATGTAGATTTAGATGCTTGCAGTAGTTGTAGATACATGTCATGATGCAGAACTGAGGCATAAGTAGGAATTTGTCCGTGAAAAGGCTAGTTGTAGATGCTTAGGAAGAAACTTATTTTTCCTCCTGCTGCCGTAGATAATTACCATGATGCATTTGCCCTGCTGTTTGATATCTTGGTCATGGTTTTTAAGGCAGTAAGGTGCGCCTAGGGACCTTTTTATCTTTTAAGCGCTTAAAGTGTAAGGCGAGGCGACGTCTTAGACACATAAATTAATCATACTCCATAGCTATAAACTTCTTTGTTTAAAGAAGTTGTAAGGTGAGGCGACGCCTTAGACACATAAATAAATAGTTTCGATGGACGCCTCTGGACAGTTACCCACATCACTGAAACCGAACACTGATGCCGTCGCTCTCTAGCATGTATTCTATGGCTGCACAACTTACACTGGAGCAAATCCTTCCTAGCTAAATCTGGCTAAACCATCCTTACAAGGCCACCTTCCAAGGTTCGATCCAGAGCAGCTCATGGAAGTTCATATGGAAGTACTGGGCGCCCGCAAACCTGGGATGTACATTAATTCAATTACGCTTTGACAACACCTTGGAACTCCTGAAATATGGGGTTCGCGATGTCGTGCCCCAAACCTGGGATGCACATTAATTCAATTACGCTTTGACACTCCCTGTACCTCCTAGGAGGATTGTAACATAAACTCTGCCCTTTCAATGAAAAGAAACGCAAATGTCTCTTTGCGTTTTCTCGAAAAAAAATCTGGCCAAAATCCATATTTCCAAACTGGATCATCTGATTTAACTCTACATCTACATCAGAGCAGGGCCATGTTCAAGCCCGGCCCGAACAACACCTGCTTCTCGAATCGACCGCCACCGCCACCACTCCTACCGCCGCCGTGCCCTTCCGGCGAGCCGCCGCCTACTACAGTCACCATGGGAGTCGCAGGAGAGTAACTGACAAGAGGGGAGTGAGTGAAGTAGAGCAGAGCCGTGCCCTAACGCGCGGCGTTAACGGCCATCTGGTCTGTCCGTCCACCCCCAGCCATGTATGCACTGACATCGGGCCCCACCTGCCAGAAACGTGCTTAGACGGTTAACGAAGAGGTATCAGTGCTGCGCGTCACAGCCAGTCCCCAAAAGTGGTATTTATGTGTCGAAAATCCCAAACTTGGTGGTTATGTGTCATCTCAGCCTCAAATGTGGTGGCTTTTTGTCATTTTCTCAAAAAAAAAAAAAACAGTTTCGGGCTGTGGATTTCGTCGTCGCTTCAACCGATCTCCTACATCTGCGTGTAGCCTCCTCTCCCTCGCGCTGCCATGTCGCATTTTCAATCTAGCGGCCGTCGTCCCTGCTGCATACAAGCTTCTGTTCTCTCCCGGCCAGAGTTGTTTTCTTGCCGTGCGATTCCACAACCAGCACGAGACCTAGGATTCATCCATCTCCACAGTGGGTTCCCGTGCCATAAGTAGCACAGCGATACATCACCAAGAACTACCGCTGCCTGTAGTCTGTATATCTTCAAGGAAATGTTCCATTCTTTTCTGGGTCCTGTGCATGAATCAATTAATTTGGATTGAACCAATCATATCCGTAATATCTCTTGGACATCAAGGTTCGCAAGATTTACTTTGTTTTTCTGTGGAATCTGTGGCACAAGATGCTTCACTGATTAAAGTGATTTTGGTATGTTTCCCTTGCAGGTTAAAATCCAAGCTACATATGAGAATTTGAGACAAGGCATGCAACACGGAGTTGAGCACATGGATTTCTTACCCTCCGTAAGCTGCATACAGACTTAGTCATTTTTTCATGTGAAGTATCAAATTTTGTTATGCAATTTTACTGAAATTTGTAGACTTAGAGCGAGATGAGTATCTGAGTAGGGTGAACACATAGATTGACATTGGATTGGTCAGTCTCATGTTAGTAGTTCCGTTGTCTATCTCATTTATAAAGCATCACACATGGGTGGCTATGCTGCTAGCTTCGTTCAAACTACTAGATAAATTAACGCTTCAGCTTGAGTTATTTAAGTGCTTTATCTTTCTTCAACCCGGTAATTCCTCTCCGAATATGTATCCTCTTATTTTCCTTTTAAGATCAGGCATAGTTCACCGAAGGAGGAAGTTCAGGTCACTGGATATGACTGTTGAATAACATGCTTTTCAAAAAAAACTGTTGAATAATCAGGAGAACTGAATTAGCTCATTCGTAAGCTACCATATTTATTTCAGGTATGTGATGATCGATTATCTAATTCAATTTTAATAATTTATATCAGAAATGTACATTAAAGGACTAGGAAACCCGGACTAATTGTCTCCTTCGTTGGCAACCATTGTCGTATCCTGCTGCACGTAAGATCAAAATCCAGTTTTTTTTTTGTTTTGACAACTACAAATCCAGTTTTTGTTATAACCTCAATGTCTAATGTTTCTTTTCTTAATTATGTACGAACTAGCTGCTATCCAATGAATAGATCCAAAGTGCTCCTAATGAATTGTTTTATCATACAAGTTCTTAATTCCCTATTTATAGTGGCGTTCAAGTATACCAGGACATATAATTCATATATGTTTTTTGCTCCTTAGTACTGTCTTGGAGGAAGGTGATTTGTGCTTTAACCAAGGTGTAGACAAACCAAGTCAGTACGCGAATGGTTTCTTGGCACATATACTGGCAGACTAGAATCAGGAGACAGATACACGTAGGCACCTAAACCAACCTCACAAATTATGTACTCAAACACAAAATGCATATTTGTGTAATCATTTAAATCCTTATGTATGCAGTAATGAATGACATCAATGAATAATTTTTGGACTTTTGTTATTTGTTATGGATCTACCTTTTTTTCACTGATAAATAAACAAATGTAGCAACCCACGCCATGCATATAATTTGATATAAAAATAAGGAATAGTTTACATGTTAAACTGTATGAAATAAAGTTTGTTATGATCACTTTATTTTACGATTCAAAATTTATGAAGATAGAATATTCTTAGTTAGCCTTTCAAGTTGGCTATTTAAAAGTTTAGTTAATGGTATAGAGTACATACCAGAAAGTCTATACATGTATGCCAATTAAAGATGTTTAATAGGAATGTTTGTCATCTCAGAGTAATCATGATTTCTTTTCATTTTCTCACCATTATTTGGCATTATAATTTAATTAGTTTAATTATTTTTTGATTCAATTAATTGTCCCACCATTTATTGTAGAAGATGAGAGTGGCTAACCTAGGAGCAGCAGCCACCAACGTGTATGTCTTGAGCTCTTAGGGTTTCCACATAGGCAGCACCACTTATATACCCCTCTGGGTCACTTGAGTTAATGGGCCACATGGGCCAGAAATATAAAGCCCAGTAACGGTTCAACACTCCCCCTCAAGATGGGTGATATATATCTATCATCCCCATCTTGTCACAAGCCAAGTTGCATTCCTTTGTTCCCAGTCCTTTTGTTAAACAATCTGCAATCTGCTGTCTAGTGTTCACATAATCAATCTTGATAATTCCAGCATCTAATTTCTCCTTGATAAAGAATCTGTCAATCTCTATATGTTTGGTTCTGTCATGTTGGACTGGATTGTTTGCTATACATATTGCTGACTTGTTATCACACCAAACATTTAAATGACCATCTCTTAGCACCTTCAACTCACTTAAGAGATTTTTTACCCATAGCATATCACTCAATCCTTCAGACATGGCACGGTACTCAGCTTCAGCGGTTGACTTTGATACAACTTGTTGCTTTTTACTCCTCCATGATACGAGGTTACCTCCAACAAATACACAATATCCTGAAGTTGACCTCCTGTCATCAAGACAACTTGCCCAATCAGCATCACTATAACCATCTATTACTAGATGTCCATTACTTCTGAACCATAACCCCTTTCCTGGAGTTCCCTTTAGGTACCTCAGAATTTGATGTACTGTATCTAGGTGACCAGTCCTTGGTTCATGCATATATCTACTTGCAATGCTCACTGCATAAGCAATGTCTGGCCTTGTATGACATAAATATAGCAACCTTCCTACAAGTCTTTGATAAGTTTCCTTTTCCACCAATTCTCCAGATTCAGCTGTTATCTTATAATTTTGACCAATGGGGGTTGCGGCTGCTCGACACTGCATCATTCCTGTGTCATTCAACAGGTCTAGAACATACCTGCGTTGTGACAACACTATGCCCCTTGCCGATCGTGCTATTTCTATCCCAAGAAAATACTTGAGTTGGCCGAGATCCTTCACCTCAAAAACCCTACTTAGATACTTCTTCAATCTGAGTATTTCAGCTTCATCATCCCCAGTAATTATAATATCATCCACATAAACCGCCAGAATAGTAATCCTTTTGTTTAAATGCTTGTAAAACACAGTGTGATCACCATTGCACTGTCTATATCCCATGGCACACACGGCCCTTCTGAACCGATCAAACCAGGCTCTTGGAGATTGTTTCAGACCATAGAGAGCCTTTTTTAGTTTGCACACTTTACCTCCATTTTCAGCAGCAGCCATTCCTGGTGGTACCTCCATATACACCTCTTCTTTAAGGTCACCATGCAAGAAGGCATTCTTCACATCAAGCTGATGTAGTGGCCATCCAAAATTTGCTGCACAGGATATCAAGATCCTCATAGTGTTCATTTTCGCCACAGGGGCAAAGGTTTCGTCATAGTCAATCCCATATGTTTGACTATATCCCCTTGCAACCAACCTTGCCTTATACCTTTCTATCTTTCCCTCCGGACTTTGTTTGACTGTAAACACCCACTTGCATCCAACTGCTTTCTTTCCATCTGGTAAGGTAGTCAACTCCCAAGTTTGATTCTTCCTTAATGCTTCCAACTCTTCTCTCATAGCAGCACACCATTTAGGATCTTGTTTTGCAACTGTCCAATCAGTAGGAATATGCGCTAATTGGAGAGACGCAACAAATGCCAGATGGGAGGGTGACAAGGCTTCATAAGACACATAGTTGCTGATGTCATGAACATTAAACCCATATTTCTTCACAGGTCTGCTTGTAGCTGCTCTAGTCCCCTTTCTTAGTGCAATTGGTAGGTCTGTCGATCCTCCAGTGGTATTTGAGTTCGCCTCCAACAGTGCACTCGATGAACTGTCTTCAGCAGATTGTTCTTCCTCTTGTATTTGTGACCCCTGTACCAAATTATCATTCTCCCCCTGTTCAGCATTCTCCCCCTGTTCAACATTCTCACGTCGCCTCCTTGTGTACACTTGAAGTTGCTTTTCTTGGCCCTGTTGTAGTGCAGTTACATGGGTACCCTGTTGTGGTGCAGTTACATGGGCACCATCAGCTTCAGAATCTGAAGAGATCAGATCCGATCCAATCGCCAGCGGAAAAGGTTGACCCTTTGTTGTTGCATCAGAATTTTCTGCAGGTGTGACTGTACTGTTTGTATTCTCCCCCTCTTGATCAGCCCTCAACTGTGACAGATGATCAAGATCCTCAAACAATATGCTTAAGTCTGTTTGCTCACCATAAAAGGGTTCAGATTCACGAAAGGTGACATCCATACTCACAAAAGTTCTGCGCTCAGTTGGATTCCAGCATTTATATCCTTGTTGTCCTGGAGGATAGCCAATAAAAATGCATTTCACAGCCTTGGGATCAAGCTTACTTACTGATGGTCTGTGATCCCTGACAAAGCAAGTGCAGCCAAAGACCTTGGGGGCAACAGGAAATTTGTTTTCTCCAAATAAAAGTTCACATGGCGATTTCATGCCCATAATCCGTGAAGGCATGCGATTAATAAGAAAGGTAGCAGTTAGAACTGCCTCACTCCACAGAAATTTCGGTACATTCATAGTGTACATGAGAGAGCGAGTTACCTCTAATATGTGTCGATTCTTTCTTTCAGCTACTCCATTTTGAGGAGGAGTATCTGGGCAGGAAGTTTGATGCATGATACCTTTCTCGGATAAGAATCTGCCAAATCTGTTGTTAACATACTCTGTCCCATTATCAGACCTGAGCATTTGCACCTGCACTCCAAATTGAGTGTTTACATATGCACCGAAGTCCTGAAAGCATTGAAACACCTCATCTTTGTGGCGTAAACGATACACCCAGGTCATGCGGGTATAGCAATCAATGAAGGTTACAAAATATTTCATTCCACTAATCGACATAGTAGGACATGTCCATACATCAGAGTGCACAAGAGTGAAGGGAGCTATACTTCTCAGCCCCTTACTCACATAAGATGTTCTAGTATGTTTAGCATACTCACATGCATCACATTTCAGTTTGTTCATGTCTACTCCACTCATTACATCAGGACAAACTCTGCTCATCTTATCAAAAGAAATGTGCCCCATTCGGCAATGATGGATCATGGCCTTGCTCTCTTTATCACCTTGGACCGCTGCGAGCACCACAGAGTATCCCAGCAACTTAGGCTTCTCTCGGTCCAGGTACCATAGCCCTCTACATCTGATTCCGTCCCCAAGCTTCCTTCCAGTCATCCTCTCCTGAATTAAACACATATACTTATCAAGAATAATGCGGCAATCAATCTGATCCACCAGGTTACTCAAAGAGATCAAGCTCACTGGAAATGCAGGCACATGTAGGACAGAGGATAACTTTATGTTAGATGAACACTGGACATCTCCAACACCCTTTACAGATTGAGCAGTACCATCTGCAGTTTGAATGGTTTCATGGTATGTAGATGGGTACTGATTATACATCTCAAACTCACTACTATTACCAGTAACATGCCTTGAGGCACCAGAATCTAATACCCAATCAGAATCAAGCTTATGAGCAGCTAGAGAGACATTTTCTGTATTACCTTTGGTGTAGACAAAATGAGCAAACTGCCCGAAGCTCGTTTCTCCTTGCTGTTCATTTTTCTTCACTTCCCCTTCAACACTTCCCTGATTCTGAGTTACTGATCTACCTCCCTCTGTAAATGTCATATGGGCTCTGGCCCCTCCTTGTGGACCGCCTGAGTTGTGGTAGTAATTTCCTCCGTTTCTGCCTCTACCACCTCTATAGTATCCCCTGCTGTACCTGCTGCCTCTGAAACCTCCTCTGCCCCGGCGAGGTGGAGCTGTACATTGATGGACAAGGTGGCCACTTACTCCACAGTTGAAGCAATCTCTGGTCTCCTGCCGCTCAGACACAAGATAGGCAGGCCTTTGTGTAAATTCCCCTTTTTCATTGCACTTCAGTCTTGTTTCCTCTTGTGCAATAGCGGCAATAGCAGCTTCAAGTGAAGGCAACTGAGTTTCATGCATCAGATTCGCCCTCCTATTCTCAAAGTTTCGATTCAGACCCTTCAAAAACTTGAGCACTCGCTTGCCTTCAATCCATTTCTTTGCTGCCACAACACATTCAGTATGGGCAAGAACCAAAGGATCAAGATGATCCAAATCTGCCCACAACTGCTTCAGCTCCCCCACATAAGTCATCACTGACTTTTCACCTTGAGTGAGATCATGCAGTCTATCCTCAAGTTGAGAAACAAGCATCACATTTCCCTTACCAGAATACATCTGAGACAAAGCTTCCCATACCTCTTTTGCAGTAGCCAGTGCCTCAACAGATGCAGCAACTGGCGGGGTTAAAGAGCTGAGCAACCACGCAAGTATTCCTGAATCAGTAGTGCTCCATTTCTTCCACTCGGCACCCTGCTTCTCAACAGGTTCAGCAACTTCTCCCAGAACATATCCTTCCAAAGCTTTCGACTTCAGCAACAGCCGTCCTCTCCTAGACCAGCTCAAATAATTGCTAACACCCTCCAGTTTAATCTCGTTTGGTGCCAGTTCAAGCTTCTGCACCCCCTCTACCTGTGAGGCTCCAGCAAGTAGAGCCCCATCTGCTGACCTGACCCCAGCCGTAGCCTCTGTAGTCTTGGCGGTGAGGATCTCCGCCAGCCTGTCCAGTGCCTTTGCCAAATCGTCTCCCATGGCTCAGCCTGACCACAACACTTCCCTTACACCTCCTGATGCAGAACCACCAAGTCCCTCGCAGCCTCCAACAGATCCACTCACTGGATCTTCATCTCCAGCGCCACCCCCTCCATCCTCTAGTGCTCTGATACCATGTAGAAGATGAGAGTGGCTAACCTAGGAGCAGCAGCCACCAACGTGTATGTCTTGAGCTCTTAGGGTTTCCACATAGGCAGCACCACTTATATACCCCTCTGGGTCACTTGAGTTAATGGGCCACATGGGCCAGAAATATAAAGCCCAGTAACGGTTCAACATTTATAAATTAAGAAAAAAAAATCGCCTGTATGTAAAGTAATCATCTGAACAAAAATATCAGCCGTGCGAATGCACGGGTTAGCTGTCAGGACCCGGTGGTCGCTGGCATCTAGGATCGATCGAAGGAAGGGGAAGAAGGGGAGCACGGGCGCTCAGTTCTACTCTAGATAAATAAATGCAGGAAGAAGATAACTAAAATTAGGATTTTGATTTGCTTGATCCACCCATCCACCCCACCTACACCTTTATATCGAAGGAGTAGGCTCAAGCAAGTTTACAAGTTAACCCCTGGTCTGAAACAGGGACAGAAACAGAGGAAAAGGTTACAAACGTAAAACTAAGGAGCTCCAGGAGCCGTAGGATCCTGGCGAACCGTCATCCCGACCGTTGGTTGTTGTCAACGAAGCCCTTGTCGCTGATAGCTCACAGTCAGGTACCTGACAATTCCCCCCGCTTAAGACAAGACGTCACGGCTTGAACAAGGGAAAAGTTGCCTGGATAAATGCTGCGTCCTCCCAGGTTGCTTCTTCAGGTGGCATATTTTCCCAGTGAATTAACCACTGTGGCACTGCTACATCATAACCACCAGCAGAACGAGGAACTTGACGCCGTTGTAAGATTGCAATAGGAGACAATTTTAGTTTACCTGATTCAGTAACCAGAGGAAGAGAAGGGTTCGGGACTGCCCTTGGTCCCAGGTGGCGCTTGAGATGATTCACATGGAAGACATTATGGAGTTGAGTGCCTTCAGGTAATTGAATCTTGTATGCCCTATTCCCTACAGTTTGCAGAACACGAAAAGGACCATACCACTTAGAGCTCAACTTCAAAGAGGTGTGTTGACCCAAGGTTGTCTCTCTTTGGGGAAGCATCTTCAGATACACCATGTCCCCGACAGTAAACGATCTAGGAGTTCGTTTGAGGTCTGCATATTTCTTCATTGTTTTCTGAGCTTTGGTAAGGTTTTGCTGCAACACCTCCACCATGTTACCTTTTTCTGCCAGAGCCCGCTGGGCTTCAGGTGATAAATCAGTGGGAATTGCGGCTGTTGACAGTTGAGGAGGTGGATACTCATATAAAGCCTCGAATGGGGACATCTTGATGGAGGTGTGGTAACTAGAATTATACCACCATTCAGCTGTGGACAGCCAGTCTAGCCACTTTTTGGGTTCAGCAGAGGTCATGCAACGTAGGTACTGTTCGAGACATTGATTCACACGTTCAGTTTGTCCGTCGGACTCTGGGTGATATGCTGTGGAGAAATGCAGAGAAATCTTTAGAGCATTGAAAATTTCTTGCCAAAGTTTGCTGGTGAAGATTCTGTCACGATCACTGACTATGACAGATGGAGGGCCATGTAGCTTCAGAATGTTATCAATGAACAGGTCAGCCACTTTCTGTACTGAGTAAGGATGAGCCAGAGGGATGAAATGGGCATACTTTGTTAGTCTATCCACTACGACCAGTATGACATCTTTTCCCTTAGATTTGGGGAGACCTTCAATAAAATCAAGACTCACTTCTGACCACTTGGCTTTAGGAATAGGCAAGGGGTCCAGTAACCCTGGATACTGAATCTTTTCTGTTTTGGAAACTTGACACACAGGGCATTCAGCAACCTTGGAGGTAATGTACTGCTTCAGTTTAGGCCAATAGAACAGTTGCTGAATTCTGTGCAGTGTAACCCTGGTACCAGAATGTCCACCAAAAGCTGAAGAGTGAAAGGTGGAAAAGATTTTGGTTCTGAGTTCTGTAGAAGAGCCAATATAAATTCTCCCCTTATATCTGAGAATGCCTGATTGGAGGGTGTATTTGGGGTTACTGTCTTTGTTAATAGCCAGTTGTTGGAGCAAGAGAGTGTAGCTGTCATCTCCTATATAGGATTCAGTGATTTCAGAGCACCATGTTGGGGTAACAGATGATATGGCCCTGCACTGCTGTGGAGGCAGCATCTCTTGATCTTGAAATTCCCTGGAAAGGGCATCTGCCACTTTATTGTCACTGCCCTTTTTGTACTCAATTCTGAAATTGAATTCCAGTAGTTTCAACATCAACTTGTGTTGAATCCCTTCCAGTAGTCTTTGGCTGCTGAGAAACTTGAGGCTACTCTGGTCAGTTTTGATGATGAGAGTATTTCCTAAGAAGTAGTGCCTCCACTTTTTAAGTGCTTCAAGGATTGCCAAAGCTTCTTTTTCATAAATTGATTGAGCACTTGTTTTTGGACCTAGACATTTACTGAAGTATGCTAGGGGTTTGCCCTGCTGCATTAACACAGCTCCCAATCCTGTTGCACAAGCATCTGTTTCTAGGGTAAAAGGTAGTGTGAAGTCAGGGAGTGCTAGCAGAGGAGGAGAAGACATGATATGTTTTAACTTCTCAAAAGCCATCTGTTGTTCTGGACCCCATTGGAAGGAGTTTTTCTTCAGGACCTTGTATAGGGGCTGACAGAGAATGGCATATAGCTCAATAAATTTTCTATAGTAGCCTGTGAGTCCCAAAAATCCCCTGAGCTGCTTGATAGTGAGAGGTTGTGGCCAGTTGAGGATAGCACTAATTTTAGCTGGATCTGTCTGCACTCCTGCAGCTGAGATTATAAACCCCAAGTACTCTACCTGTGACTGGCCAAACAGACACTTGGACATTTTTGCTTTTAGCTGATGCTGTCTCAGGGTACTGAGAACTAACTGTAGGTGCTCTTGGTGCTCACTCAATGACTTGCTGTAGACCAATATGTCATCAAAGAATACAAGAACAAACTTCCTAAGGAACTTGGAGAATATGGAATTCATCAATTCCTGGAAGGTTGCAGGAGCGTTGCACAAGCCAAAAGGCATCACCATGTATTCATAATGGCCTAGGTGTGTGGAGAAGGCTGTTTTATGTATATCAGCTGGGTGCATCCGAATTTGGTGATAACCAGAGCGAAGGTCCAACTTGGAAAACATAACTGCACCATGGAGTTCATCAAGGAGGTCCTCTATCACAGGTATAGGAAATTTGTTTTTTATAGTCAAATCGTTGAGACCTCGGAAGTCAGTGCAGAGTCGCCAAGATCTGTCTTTTTTACGAACTACAATAGCTGGGGAGGAAAAAGGACTTTTACTAGGTCTTATCTCCGCATTGGCTAACATTTGTTTGATCAGAGCTTCCACTGAATTTTTCTGGCTGTGTGACATTCTGTATGGCCTAATATTGGGTGGCTTTGCTCCTGGTACAAGAGGTATCTGGTGATCACACTCCCTATGTGGAGGAAGGCCTTTGGGCTCTTGGAATATATCTTGGAACTGATGTAACAGCTGGGATATTTCTTCAGGCACAGGAAGTAATTTCTCCAGGTTGTCTTGGCCAATATCCTTCATAGGATTGATGAGCATGTATCACTGTGCTCCTTTTTCTATGAGCCTGCTGCACTGGTCTGAAGAAATTAGGAAGCAGGTTTTAGGTATCAGGTGATCATGGAAGGTATGCAACTGCCCTTCAATTCCAATTGTAAGGCTCCTTTCAATGAAGTCAAATGTGACTGGATTATGTTTCTTGAACCAATTCACCCCTAGAATTATATCAGACCCTTGAAGTTGGAGAACTCTGAAATCAGTGCAAAATTTCTTGCCTTGTATGGAGAAACTATGATTTTCGACAATAGCATCAGAGGAAAGTGTACCACCTCCTGCTACCTTGACTGTTCTGGGTTTTGCAGCAGTCATAGGTATGTTGTTGTACTTGGCAAATTCATAGTCAATGAAAGTATTAGTACTGCCTGTGTCTGCTAAAGCAATGGCTGACGAATTTTTGAATTTGAGCAAGAGAGATATAGTGGAATCACTAGGATATCCATGGTAAGCAGCAGCAGTGATATTCATGAGATTTTCAGCTGCCACTGGGGGATTTGGCTGTTCTTGTTCCACCAGGACTGGTTGTATCTGTGCAGCTTGCTGGTTATCAGGATTTTCATTCTCAGGTTCGTCTTCTTCATCAGAGTGGCCTTGCATTTGGATAGTGTTGAGAGCTCTCTGCATATTGATGCATTTGTGGCCTACTGTCCAGTTTTCAGGGCAGTACCAGCATTTCCTCGCCTCTCTGGGTCTATCCATAGGTGCCCTGTTTCTATTTTCCCTTAGTGGCACTTGCCTGTTTGGAACTGCAGCTAATGGTCTGAGGGGTGGAGCTATAGGAACAGCTTTTTTGGCAGTGGACAGGAATGCTTTCTCATATTGCCTGGCGTACCAATAAGCTGACAAGAGTGTTGTTGGTTTTTGACATTGAACATTGTGTTTGATGCTATCCTTGAGGCCACTGACAAATCTGTCCACAAAGAAGTCTTGGGGAAGGTATGTTCTTTCCCTTTTCATTTGTGTCATCCAAGTTTCATAAAGATCAATGTAGCTATTGACAGTGGTTACTTGTTTTAACACTTGCAGCTGGTCCATAGGGTCAGTGGAGACATTATCAGGGAATCTGTCCACTAAAATTCTGCCAAGCTCAGTCCAACTGATGGTCTGCAAGTTAAGGCCTGCACTGTTCAACCAAGTTTTTGCCTGTCCCCTTATATGTGCTATACCCCATTTCACTTTTTGCTCTCCAGGGATGCCTACCAATGAGAAGATGTCTTCACACTCCAAAATCCAGGCCCTAGGCGCTTCACCATGAAATGTTGGCAGTTCAACATGAGGGGTTCTGATATTGGGCTCCTGCCAATTGTGATGCTGGTGATGGATTTGAGGTTGGCCGGCTTGTGGATAGGTTGGTGGGTTATGGTATGGATTGTTGGGAGAACTGTGACAGTGTTGGCATTGTTGTGGGTGTGGGTGTGTGTATTGGAGTGGAGGATGGTAGTATGGGTTGTAGGGTGGGTTGTTGTGAGAACATTGGTTGTGGTCTTGGTGGGGAGGTGGGGAATGGCATTGGTTAGGCTGCTGGTACATGTTCGGATTGTTGACCGGGTTTGAGTTTTGAGTGTAGTGTGGCTGGGAACTGGATGGTGCTGTGGTTGTCATTGTTGGGGCGTAGTGGTTTGGTGGAGGGGAAAATTGGGTGGTGGCGACGATAGGAGTGGTGGTGGTGATGATTGGGTTGGTAGCGGCATAGGATCGAACACCTTGGTTGCAGCGGGGTGATGGTGGGTGGGGCAGCTGCTCCGGCGTGAGGTTGCCGAAGTGGGGAGGAAAGGGAGGATGGGAATTCTGGTAGGAACTTGAGGTAGGTGTTGGAACTTCGAAAACGGGGGACAGGGAGTGGGGCGGGAGCGGCGGCGGCGTAGCAAAGTGTGTACCTTTGTTAGCTGTGGACGCAGCGCCTTGGTGCTCCGGTGTCGCGGGAGCGAAGTTGGTCGCCATCCTGGACATCGCCTCGGACAATTTCGCCACCTCGCCGTGGAGGGCGGAGAGAACGGCGTTGGAGGCCGTCTGCTGGCGGTCCCAGCGGCGCTCCATAGCCCGCATCGCTCGTGGAAGACGGTCGCCCACCGTGTCGTCCGTCTCCTCATCCGTCGTGTGCCTGACCTCGGTGTTCTGGTCCGTCCTGGTCGCCCCGCTGGCTTCCGCCGCGACGCGCTCGCGTGAGTTGGACCGGGATCGGCGGCCGGTAGTCATGGGGAACACAAGGTGGCGGCGCAAAGGGATTTTACCGCTGGATCTGGATGAACCAGCAACCTCGCGAACGCAACCTTGGGAAGGGAGGGAGGGAAGCAGATCGCACTGCTCTGATACCACTTTGTCAGGACCCGGTGGTCGCTGGCATCTGGGATCGATCGAAGGAAGGGGAAGAAGGGGAGCACGGGCGCTCAGTTCTACTCTAGATAAATAAATGCAGGAAGAAGATAACTAAAATTAGGATTTTGATTTGCTTGATCCACCCATCCACCCCACCTACACCTTTATATCGAAGGAGTAGGCTCAAGCAAGTTTACAAGTTAACCCCTGGTCTGAAACAGGGACAGAAACAGAGGAAAAGGTTACAAACGTAAAACTAAGGAGCTCCAGGAGCCGTAGGATCCTGGCGAACCGTCATCCCGACCGTTGGTTGTTGTCAACGAAGCCCTTGTCGCTGATAGCTCACAGTCAGGTACCTGACATTAGCGACTAGTACATCTTTAATTCCGTTAGTACGGCGTGGCATTTTCTGCACAGAACCATTCAGAATACCATTTGCTGGGAAGGTAGTGAAAGAACCGTATTATGCTCCTGTTTCTTCTTTTTCTACAAGCTCTTACAAATTCTCTTGTACCAGGTTGACATGCTTTGATATGAGTGGGCATTGACTTCGGATGATATGGTAAACTATGTTCTTGTAAAAAGATCATTTTATTGGAGGTTTGTTAACAAATGAACCCATATTGAGGAGTTCAAGGTGTTGTTAATTTGGAAGGCGATGAAGAATTAATAGCAGACACAAAAGTTGTGGACAGTTGCCGTGCATTGGTATTTGTGGATAACAAACTAGTACGTGGTGTGGGATAAGCACTCAAAAGCATAATCAAGGAAAGTCACATGCCTTTTAGAACACTCCATTTTTTGATGGTTGGTGACCCCCTTGAAAAAACTACATAAAGGGTATAGACTGGATCTACACCTCCGAAGAGAAGTCCATGTCTAGGAGGTGAGCTATCATCTGTTGCCGCATTTATAATTACCTCAGGAACTGTGGACTTGATTAGTAAACCTTACAAAATTGTTCTGCATTTATTGTTTCTTGTACATGAGATAGCAACTTGCAAATGTCACAATAAGTAATAGATTTCATTCAACACTCATGGTTGTAGTAGTAGTTGATTAATATTGCTGCATATGAAATGAAGTGTAGTGTGGCACTGTTGCAAGCTGCTCTTTTAGTGGTCAACTTTCTCCCTCTTGTTAGCCTTTCACGTAGTAAGCATGTATAATGTGCTTGTGCATCCAACTCCCTTCAGACAAGTACTTTTTCAATCTGTGTCCACCCTATCTACCTATTATGTGGTATTTCACCGCCACTCCAAAGTAAATTGTCATCGTCGTGCCATAAAACTTTCAAAATTTATCTCTTTTGTGTTTTTTCACAACTCATGGGGAAGCGGAATAAGTGGGGTGACCACGATCTGGACATGCTAGCCCGTTCATCCTTATTGCTAGCCTTATAAATTCAGTAGTGAGCATAATTAATGTGCTCGTGCTTCCAAATCCCCGAACCAAGATATCTTTTGCCACTTGAGTCCACAAAAACCTATTGGCTAAAATTATCCTTTACGTGAGCTGGTAAACGAGGCTGTCCAACCTCATCAATTTTGATAAAAATTCACAAAGAGGCGTTCTCCCATGGTATAAGATCCGGGGGGGGGGGGGGGGGGTGCTTTCATATTCTGCCCCGAGTGAAACGCTTCGCAGCGACATAGCAAAACAGATCGTCTACAGAAACAGATCGCTGGGGAGGGGCTTCGGCCACACCACCGCCAGCCTCCAGGAGATCGTCGCTGCCCCCCACCGCCGGCCTCCAAGTAGATCCTCGCCGGCGCCCAAGCTTCAGGTCACCTCCCCCATCAGGTTGCCCCTGCCTCCCCCATCGCCCGCCCAAGCTCCGGGTCGCCTTCCCCATCAGGTCGCCTCCTTCCAACAGCATCTCGTCGCCCCAGCGCCTCTCCCATCAGGTAGCCTCTCTGCAGCATCTCGTCGCCCCAGCACCTCGCCAGCGGGTCGCCTCCCCCATCAGGTCGCCTCCTTCCAACAGCATCTCGTCGCCCCAGCGCCTCTCCCATCAGGTAGCCTCTCTGCAGCATCTCGTCGCCCCAGCACCTCGCCAGCGTAGTGCCTCTTCCGTCGCCGGCAGCCGCGCTGCAACTGCCGCCAACGCGCACAAGAGGAGGAGGAGCCCATCAGGTTGCCCCTACCTCCCCCATCCCGCGCCCAAGCTTTGGGCCGCCTCCCCCATCAGGTCGCCTCCTTCCAACAGCATCTCGTCGCCCCAGCGCCTCTCCCATCAGGTTGCCTCTCTAAAGCAGCATCTCGTCGCCCCAGCACCTCGCCAGCCTAGTGCCTCTTCCGTCACCGACATCCGAGCCGCAACCGCCGCCGATGCGCACAAGAGGAGGAGAAGCGCGCAACCGCCAACGCGCACAAGAGGAGGAGCAGCGCCGCAACCGCCACCGCAGAATCACCGCCACCTAGCGATCAATCGCTGACCACTCATGGATCCACCAGCCCCGCCCACGGATCTGTGACCGGCGCATAAAATCACAGCTTTTACCAAGATGACGAGGGTTAGTGGGAGGGGGAGACCACGGAGGCTTCGGCGAGTTGGAGAGGGGTGGCAGAGCACATACGCGAGAGGGGCCGCGCCGACGACTGGGAGAGCACGGATGCGAGAGGGACGCGTCGGCGAGTGGGAGAGGGCAACGCCCGGATTTTGCTTCCTCTCGGAGTAGGGAAAGTGGGCGAGGTCGTGAGGAGAACGAGGGCGAGAGGACGAGGGAGATGCATTCGTGAAGGTAGTGTTCCGTCCAGGGGTATTTTCGGAAAGTGCGGACATTGTCCCGGAAGTTGAACTGCGAAAATTTGTACTGAAAAGCCTAAAACGTTTTATATTCCGGAACGGAGTAAATCATACTTCCTCATAAGACATTTTGGTAGGCTATTTTTGCCCACCAAAACGACATATGGAACGGAGGTGGTAATTGATAGGATCTTATATCGGATTTGCTATTTCTTAGGCACATGAGAAATCCTTAAGTCTTAGTCGATCTTGAAGGCCAAGAAAAAGAAATAACGCTGCAGCTAGGATTGTATCAGCGACCTTTGGTGTAAAATTGCTAACACAACGATCCATAAGACCGCCCAACTAACTGTCCGGCATGTCATACACCAATACATTCTCTTTATGTAGAATATGAAAAAACAATACGTTCTGTCTCACATGCACGGTTTCTACCGAACTCCTCCACGAGTTACGGCAGAAAAATCTGCTCCCTCCTAGAATCGTTCGCTCAGACGTCCTCCACAGGCGCCGCCCTCACACAGTGGGGCAGACTGACCAGAGCTGAAGCTTTCCCGGCCGATCGATGCGCTCTCATCCTTGCTCTGCCGCTCTCGCCTTTATGGTAATTGGTATGCACGGCGTTGCCACACATCCCCGGCGCTGCTGCCTAATCTATTCTGCTGACACGCCTAGCGGCCTAGATGCATGTTCTTCTTGCCCTACTTCCGTAAAAGTAGCAGGGTTTTTAAGTCTTCAAAGAGAAGATCATATTGATGCTGCCGCGGAGGCATAACAGCGCATGGTGCAAGGATGGTAGTGCAGCTGGCGCTGACTGATGCTAGCAAAGCATGTAACTACTCTATTTGATATGTTCAGGGAAGCCTAGTGCTAGGGTTATATTGTTTTGATCTGTTCATGGGACTAGGATTATGTGACCTTTGCTATCTCACTGTCCCTATTCCCGTACAGAATAAGAAAACTTCCTTCATCCCTTTTATTATTATTATTCCTCTGTTTATTTTATTCTTCTGGACATACATGATTCTATCAGATTTATGCTTCCTAAACTTATTTTTTTCTTCTTCAGTTCAGCCACGATTCCAACTAAATCCTAAGAAACCAATTCCCTTTGAATATAATTTGTCTCATCCGCGGGTAAAGAACCCCGTGCCTTCGCTCTCATCCGCGGACTCGCTCTCATTCTTGTTGGGTCCTGAAGCCCGGAGTACATCCACATACCATGGGCCCTCGCCTGAAGTGGTTGAATGCGCCGCTTCAGAAAAGTGGAGATGAGTTGCATCCCAGTCAATTCCTTGTTGGGTGTGCAGCAAAGGGCCGCAACTCGAGACAAGAGTTGGTTAGCCTCTGTTTCTTTAGTGGGAGTCAACTCATGTTTCCAGGTCCTCCCGGGATTTCACTCGATCCTCGAGAGAGAAGTCGGGTACTTGCGAGTCGCCATCCACGGTGAAATAAAACCACCGTCTCCTCCATCCCTGGACAGACTCGCTCAGCTTGAAGTCAAAGTACCCGACGTCGTTGCGAGTCTGGATGCCGAAGCCCCCTGTTGCTAGACTCTGTCGGGCAACGGTGTGCTTCTTTACAATAAAGATGCCACAGTCCCCAACGCGGGTGCACGCCCATGAAGCTCTCGCAGAGAACAATGAAGCAGGCAATATGGAGGATGCTGTTCGGCGTGAGGTCATGCAGTTGCACACCATACGCGTAAAGCAGGACTCGGACAAATTCGTGCAGGGGGAAAGACAACCCGCGTGTCAAGAAATCCACAAACACAACACGCTCGCCGGCTCGGGGATTGGGGAATACCTCATTTCCGGCACACCGCACCCTTCCGTCCTCCGCAGGTGGAAGACGGCCGTCAGCCCGCAGGACGACAAGATGGCGTTCAGTGATGGAGGAAGATTCCCAGTCTCCCTTCATCTTCTTCGGCGGAGCAACATCGCCGGCAGAGTTTCCGGTGGAGGCGGCCTTCTTGCCTCTAACCATGGCGGAGAACAGAAAACGGATTGGGTCGACAGGAAGGAACAAGGAAGAAGAAGAATGGTGGCGAGAATGAAGAGGACGAGGGATTTTCTCCCCTTCTTATCGCGGCCATGGTGGCTGATCTTGGCCATAGATCGTGCGGCTGCTCCGCGAGCCCCGCATCGGTCCGTCCATGTGTTGATCAGGAAACGAACCAGCGCCCTCCACTACTCCGCCGATGCGGAAATCGAGGGCGTCGCTCCGTATTTTGTGCGACGTGCGGTCAGTCCGCTGCCGGGCTGCCATGCCAAATGGTCAAACTCTGACAACGGCCACCAGTGTCATGTCCCATCTCATGCCCAGAGGCAACGTCATCCATGATGTCACAAAGCCTCCGGCTCCTATTTCATAATTTGTACTCAAGGCCAAACGACCGGGCCCCAGTCGACTATATCCTGGGCAGGTTTCACCCCACTTACGGGTCGATAATCGCACTCGACAAGTTGCGCTTCCCCAGATTGCCTCTGCGGCAACAGATCTCTGGATGCCATGTTTACGACGTGAAGGTAAGACCATTGGATCTGCTCCATTGGCCTGGGACTTGCCTCAGATTGCGAGTACTCAGAAAATATCCGTGCCTACGGTGCGAAGAAAATCATGACGGACGCGTTGGGTACCAAACATATTGCGAGAGTCAGGTTCTGTAAGGCCTCCGCGGCGTGAATCTGGCTACACTTGCCTTTCCGGGTTTGAGTCCGGGGACTCGAACTTGATGTAGCTTAGCGTTGTTTTGCCCGAGTGCAGTTAACTGGACCTGATCCGTCGAGTGCTCCAGGCTCGCTAAGCAATATCCCCACTAGTCACGAAGCCTGCTCCGATGTATTTCCGGATTCGGGTAATGCTCCTCGATTAATTCAAGATTAAATGAAAATGACGTAATTGTCGGTTACTTGAGTTAGAGTCTCCACCCGATTCTACGAATCGCCTGAAGACTCTGGGGCTACTTGACATGGATATGGACATCGGGTCCCAACTGTCGGGTACCCAGTAACTGTTACTCGAAAAGCCTGTCGGAAAATCCCTAGTATTTAATAACTAAAATTAACATAAGTTCAACACAAGTTGCATAACATAATAATGACTAGCACCTAGAAGCTCATGGCGTAGGCCTCAAATTATCTTGTCTAGATGACGAAATGATGTCTTTGAACTTCAGCTTCGTCTTCCTCGTCATATTGCTCCATAGCTTTTAACTTCCTTGTGTTTAAGAAGTTGTGGGTTTCTTTCTTAATTTCCATTGATGCCTCTGGACAGGTACCCACATCACCGAAACTCTAGAAAGATGTCGCTGTAGCCATCTCTCCAGCACTGGATCATCTGGCCAAAATCCTTCCTAGTTAATCATGGTACATATTCTGTAAAATTAAGTTCTTATTCATGTGAAATACCATTTTTGGATATCATAGGTCACTCGAATAACTACATTAGACCACAACCTCCTTTTAGGATCTTGCGACAAGGTTAAGCAAGCAACTAGCTCACGTTGATGTAGCTTTCATGTAAAATAAATTTCTTTTACTCAATCCATGCAGTTTATGATCTTGAGGAATAATGTTTTCTGCTACAACGGAGGGCTCAGGTTCTTGGTTGTTCACCTGGTGGTGAAGCTCTAGAATCTCCTGGTAATACTGCATAGAACCCGTGATATTAATAATCATCCGAATGCATCTCTATCCAACGTTTACATATTGTTTGTTTGTTCCATGGAGTACATATTTCAATGCAGGTGGAGCTGATCATGAACTCATCAGGATGAATTTATTTGCAGGAGAAATATGCCAGTTCGGAACGAGTGAATTTGTACCGCAGCCTGCACCCCATCGCTGCGCTGCAAGGAAAACAAAAGTGGGGTGAAAACCCTAGGATTCACGCAATGGATGAAAAAGTGGGCCCCGCCTCCGAATTCCTCCCTCCTCTCCGCCCGTGAGTCCTAGCCGCCAACCTCCAGCCAGTTGTCACAAACCGTCTGGTGGCACACTTGCTTGGAGAAACAATTGAGACTCGATGTACTGCCTCTGTGCCTCGTGGATTTGTACTGCAGCCTGCACCCCATCGCTGCGCTGCAAGGAAAACAAAAGTGGGGTGAAAACCCTAGGATTCACGCAATGGATGAAAAAGTGGGCCCCGCCTCCGAATTCCTCCCTCCTCTCCGCCCGTGAGTCCTAGCCGCCAACCTCCAGCCAGTTGTCACAAACCGTCCCTGCAGCCCCGCCTCTGACCAGCGAGACCTCCACCTGCCTCGCCAACAAATCCTGCACCCTCTCTATCCCATCATGAGCTCTGCGGCCTCCTTCTCACGCGGCTCGCTCTTGTCGGTAGAAGGAGAAATGGGCTGCCGCTGGCCACAATAGGGGGCAGGAAGGTCACGACGGCCGTAGCTCCTACTCCAGCGATTCATCTCCCCAGCGCGATGTACTGCCTTTCCGTCCACATCTTCGTTGTTCTTGTGTCGAGGAGGCAGCGTGTGCGCTCAATGTAGGTGCATCTCTCTCTCGCCCCCCCCCCTCAGGCGCTGTACAGGCCACCATCTGCCTATGCACCTGCTTTTGTTTTAGGCTGGGTCACCTGTGTCTAGTTCAAGTTGCGCAGAGTTTTGAAT
The DNA here is from genome assembly GCA_012064385.1 of Puccinellia tenuiflora. Classification (NCBI taxonomy): domain Eukaryota; kingdom Viridiplantae; phylum Streptophyta; class Magnoliopsida; order Poales; family Poaceae; genus Puccinellia; species Puccinellia tenuiflora. Next base: position 690,107 of record QRDG01001303.1, read on the forward strand.
CAATTCAGTCGAAGAATATTGCCAGTTAATTGTTGAACCTAGAAAGAACTGTACTAATTCCAGTGGAATTTTGTGGTTAAGCCAGAAGTGAAGAATAATTGTAGGCATGGTTGTATATAACTCATTTGTGGCCATGTATGTGCTACCTGTCATACATGTGTGCCAATAAGTGACCATCTTAGTTCTGTTTTTTTTTGCTGTCAATATTGATATGGTGCCTGCATCTGTGCCATATTATATTTCTCGATTTCATCTCAAAATTTGTAAATTATTGCAAGGTTCTTACTGTTTGGTTCCAGATTACCACGTGCGTGCATGTAGTAGAAACTTATATAAATCCTTTGTCATCCAATATAGATTGCTTCTACAGTGCAAGGGTGGTAAATCAGAGGAAGTAGCAGTAAGCTGAAGAGGGTTTCAACATCTGGTGCTCCTTTGTTCGGGGTTTTGTCAGCTCGCTGGCCTGTCTATTGTTGAAGGTAAGAAATTATTGCCGGTCTACTGTTTCATATTATATAGGATTCATTCTCGTGAGCTTCTGCTCTTTGAGTTCATTTGCAGCGTTGCATCGTCGGTCAATTTAGATAATGGTGAAGCCAAGGATTAGTATAATGCTTCACCTTCCTTGGATGATCAAAGGCGAGGATCAGGCATATGCATATATTGGTGGCTCTTGAAAATTAATGCTTTTCTTTTCTAACTGTCTTGTCCTTATTAAAGTTGTATAAATTAGCACAGTTGAAATACTGGGGTTTGGAATGATCTGTGCATTACCGTAGAAAATTTGTCCCTTACAATGTTCAGAGTTTTCTGGGAGATCAATTTCCCTAGATTTTTTCATTTTGATGCTATTCCATTTATTGTATGTTGAGTCATTATTTGGGTCATCTATTTCAGGCTGAGAAGTTCTTCAATGGTGATAGGTCCCAGTGGTTGTTGTCCCATTTGAAGGGATGTACTCACAGAGGAGCTATCCACGACGCTCCTCTCTCCAGGGAGTGTCATCTCTCCAGGATCATGGTTGTCTTAATTCCGTGACGGCACTGGACCTCGATGACGACTGCTCGACCTACAGGCCCCTATCTCGCACTCGAGGTAAGAGGTCGGAACAATGATGTCGACGTGACTGCTCCCTAGTACTCTCCCGTCCATATTAGTTTTTGCTAAATCAGACGTATCTTGCACTAAAAATATTTAAATACATCCGATTCAGCGACAATTAATATGAATCGGAGGAAGAACATACATTCGCACAAATATTCACTTCCTAGATTTAGTTTGTCGCAGTTGGTTGTTTTATTTTGATTGCTTCGAATGCCAAGTAGGATCGACCTTTCGGGTACTGATTGGGTGAGGAGGTTGCTGGTGTCATCTCCAATGTGTCTTAGTTATATCAATTTGAGATTATTAGCCCCATAGCATGTCTTATAGGAGTGGGCGATCGGTTCCCCTGAACTGATCGGGTCGGTGCTTCGGTCATTAATTTATTTCGGTTTCGAGAAAACATAAACCGATCGGTCAATGTAGTAGCAGCAGCATCCCGTTCGGTAGTTCTTTCGATCTGGGATTCAGCTGGATCGGGACGGGGACGGTGTCGTTGTGGAGTCGCATGCTGTTAGGTAATAAAGCGAGTCCATCCACGGACTGATGGATCGGCTCTCCACCTAATCGCGGTTCACACAACGAATTGGAGAGTCAAAAGATCAGGCGAATTGGGAAGGTAAAAGATCACGCGACGCGAGACTTGCGCTGTGAGGTCGAAGATCGTTTGTCGGTGTGATCCTAGGAGGGAATTTGTGAGCGAAATCACTAATCTGGATGGTCGCCTCGTCAGCGGGTGGAGGCTGGACAAGGGGATATTGGGAGGGCCTCGGTATTCGGTGGACCGACGTTCAGTACCGAAATCACCAAGTTAAATTCGGTTTTCTATCTTATATTTACTAATTGGAGGCACCGTAGAAGGCTCCACGTTAATCCTCAGGTAAAAGCAAAGTTAAGCCATCCGATCGTGTCGCAACCTACCCATAGCCGTAAGATTAATAGCTGCCTTCCACAAAACGCACGCCTCCCCTGCCCTCTAAATAATCTAAAACCTGCCCTAGCACGTCTCCCTTTTCAAGCCGCTTTGGCCATGTCGATGCTTCATGTCGTCGACGGAGGCCTGATGCACACCGACCCTCCACTCCTCCATGTCTCCCGCCTGCGTCCGGTTTTCCCGATTTACTCCATCATGTGCGGTGCCTCCAAAGATCTCCCGTACTATGCAGTCAGACGAGAATGTGAACAAGTAGCGAGCTGCCGTCGCATGCATCGTGGGAAGAGGTCCCGTGTTGTAAGGCTCCGTGTTCTAAGGCTACATGGCGCCGCGGCCGTGATTATGCGAATATGTGAAAGAAGAGTTTAAGCTCCTGCCGCCAGTGTCGTGTTCAATAATCTCCAATCAAGGTGCACCGGTTGCAGTGCCCTGAGGTCCCAAGTTGTGAGTCTTGAAGACGTGGTGCTGGGCTATACTTCTCAGTTTGATTAATCGCTCTTGGATGTTGCTGTTCAGGTGTTTGACAATTTGATTCTTGGGCATCTAGAGTCCCGTTGAATAGCTTGCTATGGGCCTGCACAATAGGTTTACTGAGAGTTTCGGTTGTTAGTAATCAATATCAATAACTATGGTGCAGTATTTATTAGTTAGCACTTTCGATCTACTACAGGGCCGCTACTACTGTATAGCCATTTTTTTACTGAAGTTGGATGTTCATGCAGACACAAGGTGCAGTGATAGATGACGGCAGAGCAGCTAACAACAAGTTTATGTGACAAATTGAAAGATTTAACTACAGGTATTGTATTATTATGCTGCGGTGTACTGTTCTTTCTATGAATTACATGCAGCAAATTGTATGCTCACCTTCCATGTATGATGTATGGTCCTGTTCTCCATATCTTCAGGTTTTGCCGAGGCTTTAACTGCACATATGTGCCAGTGCACCTATGTGAGCCTCCATAAATCATATCCAAATCGAAGAAATTTTGCTGTTACTCCTTCATAAAAATCGCGGCCTTCATTGGATACTTATTACACTTTTGGTTTACAATTGAGATGTTGTGATCTCTGCTTGGGAATAATGGTAAAAAGGTTAACATATAGAAGCCTCAGATAAAAAAATTGTGTCGTGGTTCTCTAACAAAGCAATTCTGCAATTCATTCTTCCGGAATTTACTATATCTTGGCAGCTTCCTTCCATGTACTTTTAGTGTTAACCAGTAAATAATGACAGATGTGTAAGGTTGCTGCAGATGCAAAAGTGTCACGTTAGATTTTATTTACATCACATACTTTTAATAAACACAATGATTGTCTATGATCCGTTCACATCTGTAGTATTCTGATACCTTACTATTTTGTGATTTTTTTCTGTAACTCTACATATGTCAGCATCAAGTTAATATTTCAAGCTTTAGCTGAAGAAAGTACCTCTGCTCTCCGAGTTGCGCAATAGTAATCTGCTAAAGAACATGTAAACTATAGTAAAAGGACTCACTGATTTAAGAAGTGCTGCAATTCATTGAATTTAATAGATTTTGTGTACCCAGAAAATTAAAAGGTTGATCCATTGCCCGAGAAATTAAACTTTGATAATAATTAATCTATAAATTGGTTCTCAGAAGAAGGTTATATGGTTAAACTATGAACCTAAAGTTTGTCCAAAGAAGTTACTTTTACCCAGGTGAGAGAAAAAAAGAAAATGTCTGTAGGTGGTAGGTCGAATCTCTGGATCCAATGCTGATTTTTTTAGGGACGGAAGTTTTGTACTTCAGTGATGCTTTTATGGGCGTTTCCATCTTATATCTGCCCCCATGTATCATATACATAGAAGGCGTAACTAGATGTGGTTAATTTGGTTTTTTTTAGGATAATAAGTGTGCCGATTGAGGAGATTGTTTCATTTTTTATTGTTATTAATATCCATCGAGCTAACGAAACATCAAGGGCTGGATTTTCAGAAATTTTAACGACCAGTAAGAATATTGCACCATATGCCAGATGCAATAACATTGTGTTTTTAATTAGTATGAGGCCATCCTTCTCCAGGACTAAGAGACATGCGAGAAGAACCATCTTTCTTTGGTACCAAAAGAATAGGAACAGCACATGGACTAAGAGACTCACGAACATAACCTTTGTCGAGTAGTTCTTGAATTTGTCGTTCAATCTCTTTCGTCTCCTCAGGGTTGGTACGGTAGGCTGCACGGTTTGGAAGCGAAGCACCCGGTATGAGATCAATTTGGTGCTCTATTCCTCGAATAGGTGGCAGCCCCGGTGGCATCGCCTTGGGAAAAACGTCCGCATACTCCTGCAAAATGTTAGCAACAGCGGGTGGCAAAGAGGAAGGCATATCCTCAAAAGAAAACAGGACCTCTTTGCATATGATTGCATAACAAACAGAAGTATTCACATCCAAGTCAGAAATATCAGATTTGGTAGCAAGTAAAGTTGGATGCTTCAAACGAATTTCATTAGGTAATTTGGAACCAGATTTAGTAGTATTCTTATGTGGCATCACTTCATTAGCAACAATCTGGTTTTCACTCTTTTGTTTCTCCTGATTTTTTGCTCTACTAGCTCTAGCAAGATCATCTTTCAAAATATGTTCAGGAGTCATAGGTTTAAGACCAATTTTCTTTCCATCATGCATAAAAGTGTAATGATTAGTTCTACCATGGTCTACCAAGTAACAATGAACAAGCTTGCATGGGCACAACATCACAATCAACAAAATCAGAATATGTCCCAATATTAAAATGCACACGTGTAGTTCGTGTTACCTTTAGTCTACCTGTGCTGTCGAACCATTGAATATGGTATGGGTGGGGGTGCTGCCGTGTAGGGAGAGAAAGCTTCTCCACCATCTCAATGCTTGCTAAATTATTGCAGCTTCCACCATCAATGATGATTCGAATAGCACGGTCCTTCACAACACCGCGTGTGTGAAACAAGTTGTGGCGCTGATTCTGTTCTTGACTAAGCTGCACACTCAAAGCGCGATGTGCAACCAAGCTCCTATAATTATCAGCATCCTCAGCGCCCATGACCTCTATGTCCTGCTCAGAATCTTCATTATCTTCTTGTTGTGCAGAAATAAGCGCGAGAGTCTCTTCATCATAATCACTTGCAGAATCATACTCTCCATCTTCACGCACGATCATCACACGCTGTGTCTTGCACTCTCTCTCGATGTGACCATATCCCCAACAACGGCGACATTGCACATCCCTTGTTCTTCCCGTGGACACCGAACTCCGAGCTGGCCCATTAGATGTTGATGGAGGACTCGGTGCCGGTGTGCGTGAAGGTGGCATGCTAGACTTGTTGGTCGAAGGAGGAGGTGCAGAACCACGGGAGCTGGCCTCCGGTTGGCGTGGCGTCCATGAAGACGTACGACCTGTAGAAAAATTAGGCCTTGTCCGCGGTTGACGATCCTGCACTTCACGTTCAGCTTTGCAAGCAAGATGAAATAAACGGGTGATAGTATTGTACTCCTTATATTCAAGAATTGTTTGAATCTCCCTATTCAACCCACCCAAAAAGCGTGCAAACATAGCTTCATTATCCTCAATAATACCACAACGAATCAAACCTGTTTGCAATTCTTGATAATACTCTTCTACAGATTTTTTACCTTGTTGTAAACGGGTGAGTTTTTGTAACATTTCACGCTGATAATAAGGAGGTACAAAACGAGTACGCATAGCATCTTTTAAAGCAGCCCAAGTAGTAGGAATATTATCATGATAAAGACGACAATGTTCAGACCACCAAACAGAAGCAAAGCCAGTAAATTCACAAGTGGCGGCACAAACACGTCTATCCTCGGGATATTGTAAACATGCAAAACGTTGTTCTACTTCTAGTTCCCATGTAAGATAAGCATCAGGATTATAGCGACCCTCAAAAGGTGGAATAACTAATTTCAGTTTAGCAACATGGTCGTCTTCACGTACCTGCGCTTGCTGCCGGTGTGCAAGGTTGCGTGGATGTACATGTGGACGACCCGGTGGATATTCGGCGTCCGCTGCGTATCCGTCACCATGCTCGACGGGATTGACGACATGGCCAGCAGCAGTTGCTGCCGAAGCTTGAGGGTCCTGGAGAGGTACACGACCTGCCCGTGGAACTGCGGCGCCTTGCACCACGGGAGGCGGTATGCGGGGTGGCTGCAACTGTCCCAACAAGCGATCAAACTTGCCGGACAATTCAGCCAAGGTGGTGTTGACGTCGTCGAACTTCGCATTGAAAGGAACCTCCAAGCCATCGATCTTGTCCATAGCACCACGGATCCGGTCCTCGGTGTCCAAAGCATGGTCCGTAACCATCTTCTCAAAGTGCTCCTGCAGCTCCTTGTTGGTCATTTCGATCTTCTCGTCCCCTGACATGATTAGTAGAAAACAAGAAACAAATACAAGTATATGTTCCTATCGACTACTAGGGTGTGGTAGAAAACACGCAATCCGTTAAGCAAAATATAAAGCTCTTACAAGTTCCTTACCAAGCAGGAGAGCGTCACGGCAACCACAAAGATCAGCACTCCGAAGATTGGGCAAAGCGATCACCAGGCGAGGTACAAAGCACGTAGGAGAAATCTGTGGAGCTTTAAGACGGCTTTATATATGGTATAGCAATAATCAAAACAGGAATGCAAGTTGAAACAACGCTCAACGACGGTACCGTGCTGGTCCTAGGCTAGACCGTACTAGAGACGCGAGCCGAGGGCACCGACGAAGTCACGGCGCGGCATAATGAGGCCACACAAAAACAGCTCTCAGCAGCAAGATATAAGTGAAGATCACAGAAAAGTAACAGGTACGTGAGTAAGATACCCACAACAATATGCACTGAAAGTGAGATGGTATGCTCTGTGAAGCGTGCGACGCGCTGAAAACGCGAAAAAGTCGCAAAAATATCACTATGATGACAACTGTCTCAAAAGAATCCCCGTACTGAAAAACGAGGGTAGGCTCAAAATTTTTTTTTTTCGAAATTGCTCTGCAAAGCGTGCTAGACTTGTCAAAAAATCACGCAGTGCTCTGAAAAGCGTGCGAAATTTGTTTTTTGATTTTTTTTTGGATGAGTGGGGCGACGCGAGCAAGGATTAACCGAGTTGAAATCTACCTCGTTACGTAGAATTGGCGGAGAAGGAAACAAGCGGAAAAGTACTCTCCCAAAACCCTAACCCTAATTGATCTGGCGGCGCAACAAGGGGTGTGGCGGCAAGAAGGAGGGTATGGGGGCGAGGGTACGATGGAGTAGGGGTGGTCGGTGTTGGCGGCGGAAGGTTGTGGCGGATGGTGGTGGCGGACAGGTGGTGGCGGAAGTTGAACTGCGACGTGCAAAAGGTGCGGCGGCGGTGACTAGATGTGACACGAACTCGAAACTCTAAAGGAAGTAGACGCTACGACCAGCACTTTGACACGACGATGCAGACGAAGATTCAACAATGCAATACACTGAAAAGATTATGCAACAGGCCCGGACTGGTTTTAGGACGGGATGATCTAACCCTAATATTTTTTTTTTGGCTTTTTCGTGGACTGTAGGTATGAAGAAAACAGATGCAATCTACACTAGTAAAACTGTAAATCTCACCGATCAACCTGAAATCTGATACCACTTGATAGGGCAAAGGTAGTCCGATCTTTCGATGAGATAAGATACGTCGATTCTGGTGGAGTTCGACCTTGGTGATCCGACTTCCACGTACAAGTACGCAGCGCCAACGCACTCGCTAAACCAATCTCCGTGAGTTACCAACCCTGCAGAAGCACGATCGGCCTGACCAAAGAGGTCTAGTTCTACCTGCGATCGAGAAACAAGTAAGAACCAATTTTGCAATCAAGAATTGCGGATGGAAGATGAACTTTATTGATGGATGGTGGGATCTTGCAAGTGCGTAGTACAGGAGGTCTAGCCGACACTCGTGCCTATGGCGAAGACTAGCAAAAGCTGAGTTCTTTTTAACTAAACAAAATCCGAGTCTAAAGGACGACCTAACGGGGGTATATAAGGAGGAGAGGTGTGGGATTTCGTCCAGCCATGGGGTGGCGGCCGAATCCTACCCTAGGAAGGCTTTCCTCCTTAGATACGGACTCTAAAACTGCCTATTAAAAGGTATCTCGAAAATACATGGGCCTGGCCCAAAAACGAGGTGGCGCAGCACCTATGAAAAGCCTTGGACGAAATTCATTAATTGATATCTTCTAAAATTCGTCCAAGCCTTCAAGCATCTTTATGGTGGCTTCAAATCATGGTAGTCTCCATTGGTAGCGACATCATCTCCGTTGGTTGCACTCCTGCTGCCATCTCCTCCAACGTACATGCTCCATAGCTTGTCCCTCTCATCCATGTTTGGTCCATCATTCCTAAGAGAGACAAACACATTTGATTTAGGCAGCATCATATTCTCATGAATATTAGGACTAGCTTGTAAGAACGAAAGTACCTGTTGATTAAGTTGACGTGCACGAGCTCTAGTCATAGGTCCTTGTAATGTAGGTGGTGTAGTAGTGGCGGTTGCATCTATAGCAGGGATGTCCTCATCATAGTTGAAGGAAGCGTTCAGTTTCAACACTCCTTAGACTTTTAGAGTGTAGATTTGCCTCCCTGGATGCGTGGTGATCGATGCTGATCATGACGGTTGCGGGAGATGGAATTGGTGTCTTTATCCTTAATGTTGGTTAGGTAAGTGTGGCTAGTGACTGATACGGATTGTTTGGCCCGATCTTTCACCGCAAGAACCACCGGATAACTATCCTTCCAATCACGTGTGTGATACACGTAACCTAAAGAACTTGGATAGATCTTGAACTCCCTTGACAGATTCAAGGACACCCAAGCACACATGATTACTCTTGACAATTCAAGAACTCTCACGTCTTTATTGATAGATAACTAGACGAACGTCCGAGACGCCGTCATGGGGGCCAACCCCGTAGGGCTGGTGGTGAGCTTCAGGATTACAAGATTTAATTCAACCAAAGCTAAGAAACCCTAATGCGCCCAGCCCCTTATATGGATGAGGGGGCGTGCTGTAGCGTGGTACTGTAGCTATAGTACCGACCTAGTTGGACTTGGACTCAATACAAAACTGACCTGTTATAGGTTCAGCCCAAACACAAGTGGCACGCAGGCCTAATTAACACAACCTTAGACATTACATGCGTTATAAAAGCCTGTCCTAGAGTGTCAACCGACCAACACGATGCCGACGATGCCCTCATCAGTGACACTCTGACGACGGTGTGAATTGCTTCCAAGTCTATTATGTCGGCAGTCACGAGGGCCCTGAGGTAGTCTACTAATTCGTCTGGTACCTCGGGTGTATTTTTGCACAAATCTTCCATCTTCGTAGGTTGGTGGTGCCACATTGAGAGGGGTCTTGCTTTGCTTGTTAGTTGCACCTAACACAACAAGTGTCAGAATCGATTCTTCGGCGACATTCTTTTCGGGTTTTGCCTTTGACAGACGGCTCTTTTTGGACTTCTTCATGGCTTCTTTTGCGAGATCTTGTTTTGGAGTGATGGTCTTTGAGACTTGCCGAAATTGTCAATTTGCTGAGTTGTGAAGGTTGGAGGAAACACGAATTTTAGTTAGGCGTTTCCCACAAACGGCGCCAGTGTTATCGAAAAAACAACATAGAGAGTACGACGGTGTCGGTGTTAGAAAGTAAAGGCGTGACCAACGATCGCGGATAGTAACATCGGGACACATTATTTATTATTGATCGAGTTCAACCTCGTCTCGTGGACAAGTGAGAGGCCTAATCGTGTTGAGCGACGTAGTGTTCATGAAAGTGAGAGACCCTATGATGCCTCGAGGGAATCCATCGACGCAACACAACTTTCGTTTTCGTAGGAATTCCACCCGATCCCGATTCTTGGAATGATCAACTCAAGAAGTAGGTATCTCCCTTGTGGAGAGCTATTTATACATATGAGAGACGAGGAACAAGTGACCCATGGGTAGCCATTTATAGGCCTAAGGTCATGTGCAAAGGACCACCAACACCCTTGGTCGGATGGAAAAGTAGGGGCAAGAGAGTCTATTCTAGAAAAAACAAAAAATGACCTTTAGGGGAAAGTTAAAGCAATGGCATCATAGTCTTCTTTGATCCATGAGCTTGGTTCATGAAGGGGCTACCTTTTGGGCCGCGGGCAATGCCCACTAATGGGCTCTAGTCAGCCTCTATTCATCCGTGGGCTACATTGATGCATGAGCTTGGTTCATGAAGGGGCTACGTTGGTCCATTCTTTTCTTTCTCTTTTCTTCATGTTTTGACTTTTCCTTTATTCGGTATCTTCTATGCCTTTTCCACTGTGTGGAGGTACACTGTTAGAGGAAAGAGCTTCCGGTTTTTCAGGTGATTTTTCTCCCTTACAACATCACCTAAATACAAAAGTTGGGGACTCTAGCGGTGGCTTGATTAGCGCTTTTTTTTCATGAAAAGGGAGAAAGTTTGTTACATGCCTCATAAGTTTGTTACATGGCTTGATTAGCGGTGGCTTCTCCAGCTGCCTAGTGATTTCTTTGGTGGTGCGGGGACTAAGTTGGTTAGGGCGATTGTGTTAAGGAACGATTTCACCAGCGCAATACGGCCATCCTTGTTCATCAGTCATGCCTTCCAGGATGACATGCATCCACACGCCTTGTCAACCAGCGGTTGCAGCTGAGCGGGCGGCTGTAGGTCTCCACACCATGACGTGTAGGCCCAAGTATGTGTGAGGGAACTCAACAATGGGGCAACCGATGGGCTGCCATGGATGAGTGTGACAGAGCTCTTGGTGAAATTGACGCATAGGCTCAAACCGCGACCAAACAGCAGGATGATCTCTTTGACTGCCACGACGATAGTTATGGCCAAACGACATGATGTCATCTGCGTACAGTGAGGCCATGGGTATCGCTCACCTCGGATTGAAGCTACTGGAGGCCCAAGGCTGTCGCGCGCCTGATCAAGTGCCCCAGCGTGTCGACAACAAGAACAAATAGCTAGGGCGACAATGGATTTCCCCGTCGTAGACCTCGGAGGTGCCATATTAGTGATCTCGATTCCTCGTTGATCAGCGCCCTCGTACTAGCCGAGGATAGTAGGATGGCCAACCATTCAAGGAAGGGATCGCTGAAGCCGTCTCGGCGAGCGTTGATCAAGCGCCCCAGCGTGTTGAAAACGAGAACAAATAGCTAGGGCGACAATGGATTTCCCCGTCGTAGACCTCGGAGGTGCCAGATTGGTGATCTCGATTCCTCGTTGATCAGCACCCTCGTACTAGCTGAGGATAGTAGGATGGCCAGCCATTCAAGGAAGGGATCGCTGAAGCTGTCTCGGCGAGCGTTGAAGTCGCGTGCGAGACTAATTCCCGTGAATCACGGCCTAATGTTTGCAATATGGAACTCAAGGCGTCATTAACGCACGCGCTAGGTGATTCTCCATTAGGTCGCTTTTGGACACCACAGCTGCCTCCATTGTATGCGAAGCAAAAATGGCCTTAGTATGTTCGTCAGTTGTCCTGGACACATAGCCCTGTCGTAGACCTCGGAGGTGCCAGATTGGTGGTCTCGATTTCAGTACATTATCACCTTGATTGTCGTGGTATTGTCAAATCTAGCTTAGACAGGGGTGCCATCCGACTAGGTAGAGAGGTGGGTGTAGGAGACGTAGGTAATTCCGGTGACAAGATGAGCACGAGTTTACCCAGCTTCGGATCTCGCAACGGTGGCGAAACCCTACATGCTGCTATAATTCACTATAAGGCAACAAGAGCCGATTACAATGAAAGTTAGAGCGTGCCCTGAGGCGTCCCTTAGGCCGGCTTATAAAGGCGTCCGGACCTAGGGCTTGCAGGAAGAAACCTACCGACTAAGTTATAGAGTTCTACTCAAACCCGGCTTGGACCTTGCCTTGGGAGCTAAGTCGACTTCAATGCATGCCGCCTTCTGGAATCTTCCCTTAGTCGGATGGGCCTCCTACGCTTCATCATACTGGGCCGCCCGGTAAGCCGGGTTCGGCTTACCACCACTATGGGCCACCCTGGTATGCTGGCTTTAGTCATCTCCGTGAAGGTACCTGTTCGGCATAACCCCAACAGTAGCCCCCGGAAAGCTGCAAGTTCTTCAATGGTCGGCTTTTGTTTTCCAGCTGTAAGTCGTCCGGCAAAATTCTTCGTCCGTTGTTCAACTTGAAAAGCATTCCCAGAATCTCAATCTTCAGGACATGTCGAACAGGCTTGTCGGTCTTTGTAAGGCGGCATCTCAAGCCGGAAGAACACTTGAGTGCCGATCGACACGCGTCCGCTGATAATGACGGCTGCACCAGATACGGCAGATCACGTTTGACCGGCATCTTTGAATGCAGGGGCTATATTGCGTTTTCCCGCGCAAGAAAGAAGCGTCGGAGAGAAGGATCCCCCCATAACGGCACGATCCCGTGACGCTTGGCGGAAATTTTGCTTCCACAACCACCCGCACGAATCTCGGAACACCGCTATAAAAGAGACCTCCTCGTCTCCACCGAGACCACCGCATCCATTTGCTCAAGCCCTAGCCTTCTCGCCTCCTCCAGATCTCACTCCTTTTCGAGTTCTCCCAACCTCCATTGGTGTAGCTCGTGGCCCGGTCTTCACGGATAGACGTAGGGAGAGCGATGAACACGAAGAACCAAAGGGGAAAACACAAAAGATACACGGGAGACCGTCTCGGATCGCAACCACAAGAAGGACTTACCCTTGGAGTTCCTTTTCCCTCACCGGTAGGATCAACCGGACCAATAGAATCCCGAAGAGAGACCGCGAGGTAGAATCTTCGGGAGACAATGGTGAGCGAACGGTAGAATCACAAACACGAGAGACCCGAGGGTAGAATCATGCTCATGAGACACCGTACACAAAGAGGGGTCTTGTACATCACCTAGATGAATCTAGAGTGGCCATGAATTCCACAAGGGGAAAGTAGGAGCAAAGCTCAAAGTCTTAGTCTATTCTTAGTCTAGATCTGAAAGGGGAAGGTGCCTATTTATAGGCTGGACCCGAAGGGGTAAGTACAGGGAGGCCGGCCTGGCCGGGCTGAGGCCGGGCTGAGGCTGGGAGCTTCGGCTGGGTGCCCGGCCTGGGCTGGGTGGAGGCCGGGAGCTTCGGCTGGGTGCCCGGCCTGGGCTGGGTGGAGGCCGGCCCTAGGCCGTCCTGACTGGCTCTTTTCCATCTTCATCTTCTTGTCTCCATTTCTTCGTGCTTGTCCTTCATCACCTTCTCCAACTCCTCCCTCGTATTCCAAGTCCTTTTCGTCGGCCTCGTACCTAAGTATGCAAAGGGTGTCCGTTTGAGGTAGCAAGCCGTCCATGGATAGATTGAATTGGTGAAGGATAGGAGCGAATTCACCTTATCTTGCATTTGCTCTTGATCTTGTCATTGGTCCCGTAGGCGTGTTGGCCATGGTGTTGTCCACATGTGGGGCTACATCATCTCCCCCCCCCCTTCGGAAAGAGTCGTCCTCGACTCGTCACCATCTTGAACACTTGGATATCCGTGGAAAGGCGATAGGTCGGCGACGTTGAATGTATCATGCACCAAGTACTTGGAGAGTGGGATGTCGATCTTGTAGGCGTTCTCATTGATGCGCTTGAGCACTTTGAAAGGGCCGTCACCGCGAGGAGCAAGCTTGGATTTTCTTTCATCCGGGAAACGGTCCTTGCGGAGGTGTAACCACACAAGATCTCCTTCTTCGAATATCATGGGCTTCTTCAACTTGTTGATCTTGGCAGCTTGGCGCTTGGTGTGCTCCTCTAGAGTTGCTCGAGTGGACTCATGTAGTGTCTTCATGTAGTCGGCTCTTTTATCGAAGTCCATGTCGGTGCGCTCGTGTAGAGGAAGTGGGAGGATGTCTAGGGCGGCGTTGGGGTTGAACCCATAGACAACCTCGAACGGACTTTGCTTGGTCGCCCGGTGGGAGGCACGGTTGTAGGCGAACTCGGCGTGCGGTATGCATTCCTCCCAACCTTTGAGGTTTGGCTTGATTACTGCGCGGAGGAGAGTTGATAGGCTTCGATTCACCACCTCGGTTTGGCCATCGGTTTGTGGGTGGTAAGCGGTGGAGAAGAGGAGCTTGACTCCTAGCTTGGCCATCAATGCCTTCCAAAAGTAGCTTGTGAACTTGACATCTCGGTCCGAAACAATGGTGTTCGGCACTCCATGTAGACGAACGATTTCCCTAAAGAACAAAGTTGCAATATGTGAAGCATCGTTGGTCTTGTTGCAAGGGATGAAATGTGCCATTTTAGAGAAACGATCAACAACAACAAATATGGAATCTTTGCCATTTTTAGTTCGTGGTAGCCCTAACACAAAGTCCATGCTAATGTCGGTCCATGTAGCATATGGAATGGGAAGTGGAATATAGAGACCATGAGGGTTGGACGTAGACTTAGCTTTGAGGCATGTTGGGCATCGAAGCACAAGGCGTTCCACGTCCCGCTTCATTCGTGGCCAATAGTAATGTGTTGAAAGCATTGCATAGGTCTTGTCCCATCCGAAATGTCCCATGAGGCCGCCTCCATGTGATTCCTTCAAAAGCAACAAGCGAAGCGAAGACTCGGGGATACAAAGTTTGTTAGCTTTAAACAAGAAACCTTTGTCACATGAGCACTTTGCAAAAATAGGACCAAAAGTAGGGTCGGAGGCATAGAGATCTTTAATCTCATCAAGGCCTAGAACATTGATTTCAAGATTGGCAAGTAAAATCATCTTGCGGGAAAGAGCATCCGCGACTATTTTGCCTTGCCTTTCTTGTATTTCACGACATAGGGAAAAGACTCAATGAATTCCACCCATTTTGCATGTCTTTTGTTCAAATTGGCTTGGGTTTTCAAATATTTCAAAGATTCGTGATCGGAATGGATAACAAACTCTTTTGGCCAAAGCTAGTGTTGCCAAACTTCCAAGACACGGACTAAGGCATATAGTTCCTTGTCGTAAATTGGGTAGTTTAGGCGAGCACCATCTAGTTTCTCGCTATAGTAGGCTACGGGACGTCCACATTGCATGAGGACACCGCCGATGCCAAGGCCACTAGCATCACATTCAAGTTCAAAAGTTTTGGAGAAATCCGGCAAAGCAAGTAAAGGAGCTTCGGTCAATCTCTTCTTGAGTTCATTGAAAGCCGATTCTTGAGCATTGCCCCAAATGAAGGGTACATTCTTTTTGGTAAGCTCATTCAAAGGGCAAGCAATTGTGCTAAAATCTTTCACAAATCGACGGTAAAACCCAAACAAGCCAAGGGCGCTACGAAGTTGAGCAAGATTAGTTGGCGGTGGCCAATTGGTGATTGCCTCAATCTTAGAGGTGTCAACTTCAATCCCTTTGGAAGAAACCACATATCCCAAAAACACAAGCTTGTCGGTGCAAAAGGTGCATTTCTTTAAGTTGGCAAAAAGCAAAGCATCACGAAGGGCCAACAAAACTTGTTTCACATGGTTGACATGTTCATGCAAAGATTTGCTATAAACAAGTATGTCATCAAAGTAAACAACCACGAACTTGCCAATGAAGTTTCGCAAGACGTGATTCATAAGACGCATAAAGGTGGAAGGAGCGTTAGAAAGGCCAAAGGGCATCACAAGCCATTCATAAAGACCAAGTTTAGTTTTGAAAGTCGTTTTCCATTCATCTCCTTCATGCATACGGATTTGGCGGTAGCCACTTTTCAAATCGATCTTGGAGAAAATAGTGGCACCACTAAGCTCATCTAACATGTCATCAAGACGGGGAATGGGATGTCGATACCTCACCGTGATATTGTTGATGGGACGACAATCCATGCACATGCGCAAAGTGTCGTCTTGCTTGGGGACGAGGATGACCGGTACGGCGCACGGACTCAAACTTTCACGCACGTGTCCGTTGGCGAGGAGGTCTTGAATTTGATGCTCAATCTCCTTTGTCTCCTCGGGGTTTGTGCGGTATGGCGCTCTATTGGGAAGAGGGGCACCGGGAATGAGGTCGATGCGATGCTCAATCCCACGTAGAGGAGGAAGTCCGGGAGGGAGCTCATCCAGAAAGACGTCACCGAATTCCTGCAAAAGCGACATCATTGAAGGAGGAACATGGGTTAGGTCGTTAGTGTCTTTCCCGTCTCCTTTGCATAAGAGCACAAAGTGGAGAATGGATGGGTTTGCTCTCACTTCCCTCATCTCACTTTTGGTGGCTAACAAAACTACTCCATGGGTAGCCCTCTTCATTTTTCCACTCATATTGGGCTTGTGGCTCTCGCTCGCGTGAAGGTGGTTCACTCGCTCACCACTCATCTCACTAGAAGTTTGTGCTTGTTGAGTTCTCGCGACGGTCTTGGCGTTGTCGGCAATAACTTGACTTGGTGTCATGGGGCGAAGAACGAAGGTCTTGTTGTTCCACTTGAGGCTATATTGATTTGTACGTCCATCATGCATGGCGCCCTTGTCGAATTGCCATGGTCGTCCAAGAAGGAGGTGGCACACCGTCATGGGAGCGATGTCACACTCAACCGTATCCTCATAGGGGCCAATCTTGAAAGAGACCTTGACTTCTTGGTGAATCTTGACACTCCCGGCGTTGCTTAGCCATTGTACATGATATGGATGGGGATGCTTGGTGCGATGCAAGTTGAGTTTGTCGCACATTTCTTTGCTTGCTAGGTTGTGGCAACTCCCACCATCGATGATGACCTTGATGGACTTTCCCATGATTCCGGCTCTTGTTTGGAACAAATTGCATCTTTGGTCTTCATCTTTATGCATGTTGGTAGTCAAGACCCTTGTGACCACAAGTGATGAAGGGTGTCGCCGGGTATCTTGTTCTTCATCCTCATGGTGTAGTGTAGCTACTTGAACCATTGCTTCATATTCATCCTCACTCATTGAGTCCCATCCGCCATTATCATTGGCTATCATGACTCTCTTGTTGGTGCACTCAAATGACTTGTGTCCTTGGCCACCACATTTGAAGCATGTGATGTCACTTGACTTGCCCGTGGAAGCTTGAGATGATTGCATTGACGGTGCCGGTTTCTTGAAGATAGAAGTGGAAGGTCGACTAGAAGCGCTTGAAGGTCTTGCGGTAGATCTTGCGTTAGCTTGTGGAGCTTGTGTAGGTGATGGTTGATTGGGTATTGTAGGCTTGTCGGCGAAGTAGGCCTTGGTCTTTTGATACTTGATGTCATCCGCTACTTGGCGCTCCGCCTTGGTGGCTTGGTGTACTAGCTCCACGAGGGAAGTGTAAGGTTGGAACTCGACAATCCTCTTGATGGGGTAGTTGAGGCCGTTCATGAAGCGCGCCATTGTTTGCTCTTCGGATTCTTTGACACTTGCATGCATCATGGATGTTTCCATTTCTTTGAAGTACTCATCGACGGACTTGATGCCTTGCTTGAGTTCTTGTAGCTTCTTGAAGAGGTCACGTGTATAGTGCATTGGTACAAAGCGTGCTCGCATTTCTCGCTTCATGTCTTCCCAAGAATCAATAGGCGCCTCATCATTCTCCTCACGAATTATTTGTACTTGTTCCCACCAAAGAAGTGCGTAGTCCTCGAACTCAAGTGATGCCATCGCTATCATCTTGTCTTCGGGGTAGTTGTGAAGGCGGAAGATCTTGTCCACCTTGAGAGCCCAAGAGAGGTACTCTTCGGGGTCATTTGTGCCGGAGAACTTGGGCATGTTGAATTTTAGCTTCCCGAACCTCTCTTCCGCACTGAAGTATGGACGGTGGTGTTGCACATTTTCGGGACTAAGTTCGCGATGAGCGCGGTTTTGGTGGATGTGAGCTTCCTGTCTTTGGCTTTCCAAGTCCTCATCATGATGACGTCTTTGGCGCTCAAGTTCCGCTTGATCCACAACGTGGTTTGAGTTGGCGTGCTCGACATGTTGGTGCGGGTTTCCTTGCGCATGAAGATCTTGGCGTTCCTCTACATGGCGCTCTTGACGTCCATTTTGGTTGTGCGCCGGATGGTGTCGCCTATCACGGGGCCGCGGTGGAGACCTTGCTCGATGTTGTCGTTGTTGAGAGGCGACATCCTCGTGGTTGTTTGGAGATGGTTCTCGAGCATGACGTCCTTGTGAAGCGGCGCTTCATTGCATCGAGGAGAGGGATCGCGAGCTTGGCGATGTGGAGGTTGGTCGAATTCCTCGTGTCATTGATGATGATCATGATGTTGTGGACGTGGTATGTTATCATCATGGTGAGCGTGGCGGCTTCGATGTGAAGAACCACCACTATGACTATGGCGAGCATGAGTGTCATCCACGTTATGGTTGTGTGGGTCATGGCGGTGAGACCTTGAGCTTGAGGAAGAGCCAAACCCGCTTGAACTTGACGATGAAGAATGTCGATGTCGACGACCCATCCGTGCAATTTCCATCCTAAGAGCCTCGAAGTTGTTGTCGATACGCTCCTCGAGGTTTGTTAGCTTGGCGTCCATCAACAGCCCAATAGCCAAAAGCCCACCGGCATCTCAAGACCTCGACATCTTCATTCTCTGGCTGCCCCCGCACACGAACACGCACCCGCACCGCATCTCTCATCCCCCAACTCTCCGCATCCCTCGTTGCCCCGTCGCCTGCACCGCATCCCGTGCCGCCCCTGGCCTGCACCGCCGCCGCCGCCCGCACCGCCACTTGGCCTGCACCGCCGCATCCCGCGTCATCGCCGGCCGCCTCGCTGCATCCGCCATCCAGCGCCGCCGCCATGTACCGCTCCACCGCCGCATTCCGCACTGGCGGCCACCCTGCACCGCTGTATCCCGCGCCGCCGGCTGCCCTACACCGCCGCATCCCGCGCCGCCGGCTACCCTGCACCGCCGCAGCCCACGTTCTCGACGGTCGAGACGTGTCTCACGGATCGGAGATGCAGATGCGTCTCATGTTCGGGTGAATTGGGAATTCCCGATCCCGATCCCGAATTATCGGGTACCCGAATGTTCAGGATCTCGTTTTTTTACTAAATTTCTGGAGTCAGTTTTTATTACCCGAATTTGAAAAATCCCGAATTTCCCGTCCCGAATTTTCGGGAAATCCCGAACGCCCACCCTGACCTAATAGGGACTCTCCTCCGCGAAGGCCGGGTCGTCGAGGAGGTCTGGCGGGAGCTGGGCACGCCGACGCTGGAGCTCCTAGAGCCTGACTCGGCCGCTCCTCCGGACGGCCAACACCAGTATCCTTTCCGGATTCAGGTGCCACTTGTCCGGTAGATGCATGTCCGACCAGGGTACGGGGACGACGTTGTCCCGGTACCACAGGCACCAGCGTGCGCTGAGGTACTCCCTGCGCCTCACGCGCGGCTGGTTCTGGAATGGAGCGGCGGGCGGGATCACGCGGTCCGGTGCCGCGTGTGGCGTTGCCTCGACGAGGACCCGGCCTCGGCGTCGTGCTTGCCCTTACCGAGCTTGAAGAATGGTATTGTGGCTACTGGCTAGGGTTTGTGCTGGCGGTGAGGGAGAAGAAGGGGCGGTGGACGGAAGTGGAAGTAGGGATTTGGTCGAGGACCCCCACGGGAGTGGATAAAAGAAGGACGGGGGGGGGGGGGGGGGCGGTTTCTGTCGCTGCCAAGTGGGGCCGGCTCCATGTGTGGGCGGATGCGTTGACACTTCGTTTTCTGTCTGTGTGGACGCAAACCTCACCTAGAATTGGGCCGGATTTGCGTCTGGTAACGGACGAAAAAAGGACGACGCTCGAAATACGTTGGTGCATTGGGCCCTTGTTTCGACCCATCCGGATCGAAACGGACCGGTCCGGTTGAAATGCGTCGGCGCAGTGGTGTTGACCTAAGAAGTGTGGATTCAACCATGGGTTTCTGGCAAGGACAACTTGCTGAGTGGACGGAGCTAGTTGAAGGAAGCGTTCAGTTTCAGCACTCCTTAGACTTTTAGAGTGTAGTTTTGCCTCCTTGGATGCGTGGTGATCGATGCTGATCATGACGATTGCGGGCGATGGAATTGGTGTCTTTATCCTTAATGTTGGTTAGGTAAGTGCGGCTAGTGACACTCTGACGACGGTGTGAATTGCTTCCAAGTCTATTATGTTGGCAGTCACGAGGGCCCTGAGGTAGTCTACTAATTCGTCTGGTACCTCGGGTGTATTTTTGCACAAATCTTCCATCTTCGTAGGTCGGTGGTGCCACATTGAGAGGGGTCTTGCTTTGCTTGTTAGTTGCACCTAACACAACAAGTGTCAGAATCGATTCTTCGGCGACATTCTTTTCGGGTTTTGCCTTTGACAGACGGCTCTTTTTGGACTTCTTCATGGCTTCTTTTGCAAGATCTTGTTTTGGAGTGATGGTCTTTGAGACTTGCCGAAATTGTCAATTTGCTGAGTTGTGAAGGTTGGAGGAAACACGACTTTTAGTTAGGCGTTTCCCACAAACGGCGCCAGTGTTATCGAAAAAACAACATAGAGAGTACGACGGTGTCGGTGTTAGAAAGTAAAGGCGTGACCAACGATCGCGGATAGTAACATCGGGACACATTATTTATTATTGATCGAGTTCAACCTCGTCTCGTGGACAAGTGAGAGGCCTAATCGTGTTGAGCGACGTAGTGTTCATGAAAGTGAGAGACCCTATGATGCCTCGAGGGAATCCATCGACGCAACACAACTTTCGTTTTCGTAGGAATTCCACCCGATCCCGATTCTTGGAATGATCAACTCAAGATGTAGGTATCTCCCTTGTGGAGAGCTATTTATACATATGAGAGACGAGGAACAAGTGACCCATGGGTAGCCATTTATAGGCCTAAGGTCATGTGCAAAGGACCACCAACACCCTTGGTCGGATGGAAAAGTAGGGGCAAGAGAGTCTATTCTAGAAAAAACAAAAAATGACCTTTAGGGGAAAGTTAAAGCAATGGCATCATAGTCTTCTTTGATCCATGAGCTTGGTTCATGAAGGGGCTACCTTTTGGGCTGCGGGCAATGCCCACTAATGGGCTCTAGTCAGCCTCTATTCATCCGTGGGCTACATTGATGCATGAGCTTGGTTCATGAAGGGGCTACGTTGGTCCATTCTTTTCTTTCTCTTTTCTTCATGTTTTGACTTTTCCTTTATTCGGTATCTTCTATGCCTTTTCCACTGTGTGGAGGTACACTGTTAGAGGAAAGAGCTTCCGGTTTTTCAGGTGATTTTTCTCCCTTACAACATCACCTAAATACAAAAGTTGGGGACTCTAGCGGTGGCTTGATTAGCGCTTTTTTTTCATGAAAAGGGAGAAAGTTTGTTACATGCCTCCTAAGTTTGTTACATGGCTTGATTAGCGGTGGCTTCTCCAGCTGCCTAGTGATTTCTTTGGCGGTGCGGGGACTAAGTTGGTTAGGGCGATCGTGTTAAGGAACGATTTCACCAGCGCAATACGGCCATCCTTGTTCATCAGTCATGCCTTCCAGGATGACATGCATCCACACGCCTTGTCAACCAGCGGTTGCAGCTGAGCGGGCGGCTGTAGGTCTCCACACCATGAGGTGTAGGCCCAAGTATGTGTGAGGGAACTCAACAATGGGGCAACCGATGGGCTGTGATGAGGACATCCCTAGTCCTTTACCATTTTCTTCTATCGACGATGTTGCTGCTCAAGACAAGCCCAATGAAGTGAGGATTGGACCAATGACAAGAGCTCGTGCCAAGCTACTTGGACAACAGGTGAACTCACTCTTAATTGAATATAATGTTTGTGATGTTGAGAACTTTATACTGCCTAAGTCTATGCATCTGTGTATGATCAGGGTTGTTGATAACACAAGCATTGGAGGAGGACCCGAGGGACAGCAAGAATCGGAGCACAAAGACACCTATGGCGCGAGGGAGGAGCGGGAGGAAGGCGCAAGGAAAGAAGACGAAGAAAACCAGTCAGGCCGGCCGGAGGCCGGCCTCAGCCCGGCCAGGCCGGGCTACCACCCGAAGCACCCGGCCTCCGAGACGCAGGAAGGCCGGCCCAAGCCCGGCCTAGGCCGGCCATGTGCCCGAAGCGGCCGGCCTCAGCCCGGCCTCAGCCCGGCCTAGGCCGGCCATGCACCCGAAGCGGCCGGCCTCAGCCCGGCCTCAGCCCGGCCAGGCCGGCTTGCCTGCCATGCGAATCCCAGCCCGGCCTTGGCCCGGCCTAAGCCCGGCCTGGACCCGGCCTGCGCGCCAGATTTCGGCCGAACCCACTTTTGGGTCGGTTTGTACCCGTTCGAGTCAGAACCAAGTTAGGTTTTCCGTGTTAGTTCGGTTTGGCCTCCTATATAAGCTAGGGCCGGCTGCTAGAGAGGGGTTAGACCACGTTTTGATTAAACCCTAGATTGGATTGCTACAAGCATTCATCTTTTGCCGTGTTCCTCTTTGTTGCGATCAGGAATACAACCCCTCCACTTTGTTTCGATCTGGAGGTTCTTGCTACCAAAGTTAGAGTGTGATCTGTTGTTCCATTGGGAATTAGTAGATCGCAGAAACCGCTTCGTGGCCGGCGGCTACGTTGCATCGGTGTGAGGCGTCGCGAATATCCATTGGGTTGAAGAGCTGTTGCATTGGCAACAGGGGAGCAGCCGGAGAGTTCGTCGGAATCTCGCAAGTTATCTACCATCATCAACCATCTACCACCGCTCACAGAGAAGATCGGGCCACCCCTTATCATCTTGGTATCAGATTTCCAGAGTTTCCTCGGTGAGCATCCACAAATCCCCGTAGATTTACTGTTTTTCGTCCTATCCAGAAAAAGCCAAAAATATTAGGGTTAGTTTTCGCCATAGCCTTAGATTGCATCATTAGGTCAAGTTCTAGTTGCTGGTCGTTTTCCTTTTGCGTATCTTGTTTCGTTGCCGAGTCGAATTGCAATCGGAATCCTGCCGTGCGTTCTGCCGCGGCACGGTTTTGGTGGTTTTTCTCTGCCGCGACACCGGTTTTGACAGTTTTGGTAAAACGGCCATAACTTTTGCATACGAACTCCGTTTTCGACGTGCGACCCCTCAAAACGCTCGTATCGAAAAGTTCTATCCAACCAAACTCGCTCCGCCTGTTTACGCCTTTTCGGCGGTCTCAGAATTCCCAAATTCGTCCGGGAACATCGAGTTTTTGGCCTTCCAAGTTTCAGCTTCGGCAAAAACCGAACTTTTTGGTGAAAAACTTAGACACAGCCTTTCTACAGCACGTGATAGGAGCTTACCCATATAAGACTAGCTACGTTTTGTGCTCACAGGCTGCTCTTGGACGTGTGTCTTGTTGCTTTTCAAAGTTGTTGGTCATAAATAGTCAAAAAAAAAAGGAGATAGTATTACAAAAAAAAAAAAAAAGTGCAAGTTTCTGTATCTTTTGTGACACTGATAGTTCTTGAGCAATCGTGTGCCTGTTAATCTGAGCTCCTTGCTAGTGTCTTTCTAGTGCTTTGTGACACTCTTGTTCATAGTCACTTTGCCCCGTTTATCTCCACCGTGTGCGTTCCAGTGTGTTATACGACCAGCACTAGGGTTTGCCTTTTGGTGTAGTTAGGTTTCCTTACCAAGCTCCACTAAAATACCCTGGTTTTGTTGTGTAACACTTTGAGACCCATAATATTCGCTTCACCCCATCCGTGCACGTTCTGTCCATACAAGTGGTAAGCTATACTATTCACTTTGGAACGGTAAGATACACAATTTCTTTTGGTTTGAGTGAGTTGAGAGTTTTCCACATACATATTACTACCTATACTTGTGTGCACTAATCATGTCTTCAGGAGATGAGGATGATGGTGTTGTGAGGCAAAAGAAGGACGGCAACGCTCCTGTTTGTTGGGCTGAATATGAAGCTCTTCGAGGTCACCTGACACGTCAGTTCACCGCTCAATGTGACAGGTTACAAGCTGATTTGACTGCTACGGATATAAAGGTTGACAATGTGCTACAAACGGCAACTGAGTCTGCAGCTGCCTTGACAGCAATTCAGAATTCTATTGGTGCATTGAACCGTGCCGTGCAAGTGTTGACGCAGCGAAATGAGCAACCTGTTGATGATGCAAGTGTTCATGGTGATCACGGTGTTGATTTTGATGCTGAGGAGGATGATGAGCAAGCAGCTGCTCGTCGTGAGAGGTTGCCACGGCAACAACAGCCACAACCACATGCTAATGGTGGACGTGGAGGTGGCCGAGGTGGTGCTATACCTCCTGGTCGTGGTTTTGCGCCTCTTGGTGCGCGCCGTATGCTCGGCGACAATCTTGGTCATGCAGCCAACCGTGATGATGATAGCGTTGGTAAGCCCAAATTCACAATTCCCAAGTTTGAAGGTTCCGTTGATGTGGAAGAATATATTAACTGGGAGTTGAAGATGGAACAATTATGGCGTTTGCATGACTACACTGAGGATAGAAAGATCAAGCTTGCATCTTCTGAGTTTGATGGCTATGCTTTGCTATGGTGGGACGGTCTTGTGAGTGCTAGGCGTGAAGCACATGATGTACCTATTTTGTCTTGGCGAGAGATGAAGGCGGAGATGCGTCATCGTTTTGTTCCTCGCAATTACATCCGTTCTTTGTATGATAAGTTGCAGAATTTGAAGCAAGGTGCCAAGTCCGTTGATGAGTACTATAAGGAGATGGAGTTGATCATGCAGCGTGCTAAAGTGCGAGAAGAACCTGAACAAACTATGCAGCGTTTCCTTTCAGGTTTGAGCTTTAACATCAAGAGAATTGTACGTCATCATCAATATGGCGATGTGCAAGATTTGTTACATCAAGCACGTGAAGCTGAGTTACAGTTGGCCGAAGATGCCAAATATGTGACGCGTTCTTCCTATGGGCGAGGTAATGTGTCATCACGAGCAACACCTAGTGTGGTGCCGCCTAGTCCTGTTCCTAGTTTTCGTGGTGCTGCTCCTTCCAAGTCGGTTTCAGTTGCTCCTAATGCCAAGCAATCACCACAACCTGCTGCAAGTGCTACTGGCTCTTCCAATTCTACAGCTCGTACACGTGATATGAATTGTCATACGTGTGGAGGCAAGGGTCACTTCAAGCGTGAGTGTCCCAACAAGAAGGTCATGTTGATCAATGAGGAGACCGGTGAGTATGAGAGTGGTGATGAGGTGGATCCTAATGCTGAGTTTGAGGAGGAACTAGAAGATGAGTTGTATTATGCGGATGCCGAGCGTTTACCATCTATTGTGTGCACGCCTAAGGTGCTAAGTGTGGCCCCTAGTTCTTCGGAGCAGCGATGCAATTTGTTTCAAACAAGGGCTGCAGTTGGCAATGGACGTTCTTGCAAGGTAATCATTGATGGTGGAAGCTGCCGCAATTTAGCTAGTAAAGAGCTCTGTCAAAAACTGAATCTGAAATACTTGCCACATCCCCATCCATATTTTATTCAGTGGCTAAGTGAAAGTGGGGAGATGAAGGTTAATCACATGGTACAAGTTGAGTTTCAGATTGGGCCTTACAAGGACACCGTGGAGTTCGACGTGGTTCCAATGACCGTGTGTCACTTGTTGTTGGGACGTCCTTGGCAGTTTGATAGAGATGTGCGCCACAATGGGAGAGCAAATACCTATCAACTCAATTGGCATGGCAAGGAGGTGATGTTGCGGCCAATGACACCTCAAGAGATAGTAAATGAATCTCGCCAAAAAGTGGAAGTTAACCGTGAGGCTGAGCGTGAGAGATTAGCTAGGCGAGAGACTCCACCTTCGGTGAGCGAGAGCCACAAGCCAAATTTGAGTGGTAAAAAGAAAAGTGAGGGAGAGAACAAAATAGTAATGTTAGCCACCAAATCTGATTTGAGAGAGTTTCGTGAGGATCCCACTCTAGTACCTCTTGTGCTTGTGTGCAAGGGGGAAATTCTTGTTTCTAACGACATGACCCCTCTCTCTATTGGTGTTTCTAATGTCTTGCAGGATTTTGCTGATGTTTTTCCGGAGGAAGTGCCCGCTGGTTTGCCTCCATTGCGGGGTATTGAACATCAAATTGACTTGATTCCCGGAGCAACACTTCCAAACCGAGCTCCCTATAGGACCAACCCGGAGGAGACAAAGGAGATACAGCGACAAGTTCAAGAGCTTCTTGACAAAGGGTATATTCGTGTGAGCTTAAGTCCTTGTGCTGTTCCTGTTATTTTGGTTCCGAAGAAAGATGGTACTTGGCGCATGTGCGTAGATTGTAGAGCGATAAATAACATCACTATTCGTTATAGACACCCCATTCCTCGTTTGGATGACATGTTAGACGAATTAAGTGGTGCTGTTATTTTCTCTAAAATTGATTTGCGTAGTGGTTATCATCAAATTAGAATGAAAGAAGGAGATGAATGGAAAACTGCCTTTAAAACAAAATTCGGTTTATATGAGTGGTTAGTGATGCCTTTTGGGTTAACTAATGCACCTAGTACTTTCATGAGATTGATGAATCATGTTTTGAGGCATTTCATTGGTAAATTTGTGGTAGTTTATTTTGATGATATATTGATTTATAGCTGCAATGAATCTGAGCATACTGATCATATTAGACAAGTTTTGCAAGTGTTGCGTGATAATAAGCTATATGGTAATCTTGCTAAATGCACTTTTTGCAAAGATAAGGTCATATTTCTGGGTTTTGTTGTTTCTAAGGATGGTGTTGAGGTTGATGAATCTAAAATTGAATCAATTAAAAATTGGCCTATTCCCATGACTATTAGTCAAATAAGAAGCTTTCTTGGTCTTGCTGGTTTTTATAGACGTTTTGTGAAAGACTTCAGTTCTGGTTTTGCTGCACCTTTGAATGATTTAACTAAAAAAGGTGTTGAGTTTGTGTGGGGCGCAGCCCAAGATGTCGCTTTTGATGAGCTGAAACGTCGTTTAATTTCTACACCTTTGCTTATGCTTCCTGATTTCAATAAGCAATTTGATATTGAATGTGATGCTAGTGGTATTGGAATAGGAGGTGTGTTGATGCAAGAGGGAAAACCAATTGCATATTTTTCGGAGAAATTAAATGGTGCCCAATTGAACTATCCTGTTTATGATAAAGAATTGTATGCACTTGTTCGTGTTCTTGAGGTTTGGCAACATTATTTGTGGCCAAAAGAATTTATCATACATTCTGATCATGAAGCTTTGAAGTATTTGAAGTGCCAATCTAACTTGAATAAACGTCATGCTAAATGGGTTGAGTTCATTGAATCCTTCCCATACATTATTAAGTATAAGAAAGGCAAAGAAAACGTGGTTGCTGATGCACTCTCTAGGAAAAGCATGCTTTTGACACATTTGGATGTTCAAGTTCCTGGTTTAGAGAGTTTGCGTGATTTATATGCTAATGATACTGATTTTTCCATGCCTTTTGCTAAGTGTTCTGCTGTGAAAGCTTGGGAAAAAATACCATATGCATGATGGATACTTGTTTAGAGCTAACAAATTATGTGTGCCAGAATCGTCCGTGCGTTTGCTGTTGTTGCAGGAATCTCATGGTGGCGGTTTTGATGGGACACTTTGGACGTGAGAAGACATTACTGATGTTGGCTGATCATTTTATTGGCCAAGGATGAGGCGGGATGTGGACAGGTTCGTTAAGCGTTGCATCACTTGCAACAAGGCAAAGTCCAAGCTGAAGCCTCATGGTTTGTATACTCCTCTTCCTGCACCTACAACTCCATGGGAGGACATAAGCATGGATTTTGTGTTAGGATTGCCTAGAACTAGGAGAGGACATGATTCTATTTTTGTGGTAGTAGATCGTTTTTCTAAGATGTCACACTTTATTGCCTGCCACAAAAGCGACGATGCGTCGCATATTGCTAATCTGTTTTTCAGGGACATCGTGCGCTTACATGGAGTACCCAAGACGATTGTTTCTGATCGAGATGTCAAGTTCATGAGTTACTTTTGGAAGACCACTTTGGGGCAAGCTGGGAACAAAGCTGCTGTTCAGTACCACTTGTCATCCCCAAACTGATGGACAAACGGAGGTGGTGAATCGCACACTATCAACGTTGCTGCGAGCCATGATCAAGAAGAACTTGCGTGAGTGGGAAGATTGTTTGCCGCATGTGGAGTTTGCATATAACAGGGCGGTACATTCTACCACACAACTGTGTCCGTTTGAGGTGGTGTATGGTTTCAAACCCATTACTCCGCTTGATTTGCTGCCACTTCCATTACATGAGAGAGTCAACATGGAGGCATCGAAGCGTGCAGATTTTGTGAGGAAGATACATGAGAAGACTAAAGAGGCAATTGAGAAGAAAGGCAAGTACAATGCAGCTCGTGTCAACAAGAAGAGAAAGGAGGTGATCTTTCAGCCCGGCGACATGGTTTGGGTGCACTTTCGTAAAGACAGATTTCCTGTTCAGCGCAAGTCCAAGTTGATGCCGCGGGGTGATGGTCCATTCAAGGTTCTTGCCAAGATAAATGATAATGCATACAAGATAGATCTTCCTACAACTGAGTTTGGTGTCAGTAATACTTTCAATGTTGCTGATTTGACGCCATATGCTGGAGAAGACCTTGACGCGTCGAGGTCGACGCCTTTTCAAGGGGGGGAGGATGATGAGGACATCCCTAGTCCTTTACCATTTTCTTCTATCGACGATGTTGCTGCTCAAGACAAGCCCAATGAAGTGAGGATTGGACCAATGACAAGAGCTCGTGCCAAGCTACTTGGACAACAGGTGAACTCACTCTTAATTGAATATAATGTTTGTGATGTTGAGAACTTTATACTGCCTAAGTCTATGCATCTGTGTATGATCAGGGTTGTTGATAACACAAGCATTGGAGGAGGACCCGAGGGACAGCAAGAATCGGAGCACAAAGACACCTATGGCGCGAGGGAGGAGCGGGAGGAAGGCGCAAGGAAAGAAGACGAAGAAAACCAGTCAGGCCGGCCTGAGGCCGGCCTGAGGCCGGCCTCAGCCCGGCCAGGCCGGGCTACCACCCGAAGCACCCGGCCTCCGAGACGCAGGAAGGCCGGCCCAAGCCCGGCCTAGGCCGGCCATGTGCCCGAAGCGGCCGGCCTCAGCCCGGCCTCAGCCCGGCCTAGGCCGGCCATGCACCCGAAGCGGCCGGCCTCAGCCCGGCCTCAGCCCGGCCAGGCCGGCTTGCCTGCCATGCGAATCCCAGCCCGGCCTTGGCCCGGCCTAAGCCCGGCCTGGACCCGGCCTGCGCGCCAGATTTCGGCCGAACCCACTTTTGGGTCGGTTTGTACCCGTTCGAGTCAGAACCAAGTTAGGTTTTCCGTGTTAGTTCGGTTTGGCCTCCTATATAAGCTAGGGCCGGCTGCTAGAGAGGGGTTAGACCACGTTTTGATTAAACCCTAGATTGGATTGCTACAAGCATTCATCTTTTGCCGTGTTTCCTCTTTGTTGCGATCAGGAATACAACCCCTCCACTTTGTTTCGATCTGGAGGTTCTTGCTACCAAAGTTAGAGTGTGATCTGTTGTTCCATTGGGAATTAGTGGATCGCAGAAACCGCTTCGTGGCCGGCGGCTACGTTGCATCGGTGTGAGGCGTCGCGAATATCCATTGGGTTGAAGAGCTGTTGCATTGGCAACAGGGGAGCAGCCGGAGAGTTCGTCGGAATCTCGCAAGTTATCTACCATCATCAACCATCTACCACGCTCACAGAGAAGATCGGGCCANGCACTTTTTGCAAAGATAAGGTCATATTTCTGGGTTTTGTTGTTTCTAAGAATGGTGTAGAGGTTGATGAATCTAAAATTGAAGCAATTAAAAATTGGCCTATTCCCATGACTATTAGTCAAATAAGAAGCTTTCTTGGTCTTGCTGGTTTTTAGACGTTTTGTGAAAGACTTCAGTTCTATTACTGCATCTTTGAATGATTTAACTAAAAAGGTGTTGACTTTGTGTGGGGCGCAGCCCAAGATGCCGCTTTTGATGAGCTGAAACGTCGTTTAATTTCTGCACCTTTGCTTATGCTTCCTGATTTCAATAAGCAATTTGATATTGAATGTGATGCTAGTGGCATTGGAATAGGA